>JAHZNE010007812.1:0-10846 GCA_027744055.1 Callyntrura sp. NNG-2020 | reverse complement strand
AGATTGCTGATTAGTTTAAAAAAATAAAATAAACAAACTATTTTTGTTGTTATGCGAAAATGGCCACAGGTGTGGCCGGTTCGGCCGGAGAAGGGTTAAATGTTTCACTAGTGAGTTTACGCAGTGGTCACGGTCCATAAGCCACACAGCCTGTGTTAGAACCAGAAACTTTTTCGCTAAATAATTTATTTTCCCGAGCGTCGTTCTTTCTTTTCTTTGTGAAGGAAGGAGAGGTTGTTATTTTTCCCACTGTGCAATCCGTCCTTAGAACATTGAGTTGAATCAATAGTTTTCCGAAAAGAGACAGGATATTTTGATTTTTAGTCGGTGCGCATCAAACGTTTGATAGGAAAGCTGTTTAGAACACAAATATTTGGTGGGAATAAGAATATGGTTTGAGTTGTTGTTGTTCTTGCTCCAACTCCCCGACTCCCATTCTTTGTGTGACAGAAGAAAACGGAAAGAAAAAGAGAAAGAAGACATCACAGGGGATTATGGAAGGGATCAACACGCAATACATTTTTTATAAGCTCAAGTGGTAGTTGTTGGGCTCCTCTCTTGCATTTTCACCATACACAACAAACCTCCAGACTCGCGGAGTACACAAGAGATCCGGAGAAAAGGAGAGAAGACAGACGACAAAAATGTAATCCCCTCTCCCGTCACCAGTGCTCGTCTATATAAGTACCTAAAACAGAACACTGTAAGCTGCAATAAAAGAGTTGCTGTTTGTATCTCTCTCTCTCTCTGTGTGTCTCTCTCTCTGTGCTCTGTGTCTGCTGAGAGTTGTGTCTTATTTTGCGCTGTTGTCAGAGGAAAAGTTGGCTTTTTTACTCGAGTATCGTTATCAAGGCTAAGCCACTTTTTTAACTTTCACGGACCATATACGACAAATGGAACCCGACTCTGATATATAGTGAAAACGCAGTTGAGAGTGGGAGAAGTAAGGATTTTATAAGAGGAATAGTTGATTTTGATTACAAGTGCGTTGTCCGCTTTTACACTACTAAACATATTGATGAGGCGTGTACTATTTCTTTGTTGAAAGTTTTAAGAGGGACGGAACATTTCCGCAATCGATTTTCATACGGAGAGTATTACGTGTCTATAAAACACGACTTGGCGAATACACTGTCCATTGACAAAATGGGACGTATTTAGTTTAGAGAAATGTATATCAAGTGGAAATGCAATGCTAACTGGATCTGGTTGAGAAGATATCGAATGGCCAGCAACCAATAAATCATTTCATTTCCCCTCGTTTCTGGAGCACGGGTCCAAGGAAGCACAGGCAACACAGTGAGAGAGAGAGAGAGAGAGAAATATTATCTGTCTTTATAATGAGCAATGAACGTACGCATCAAGAGTGATAAAATCTTATTCCGCAGCCAATCTACGATATTGAAATGGATAAATAAATTGGACAAACAGCTTTTGTTTCTGCTTGTTAGTGAAATTATCAGAAACACTGCGCTTCCCTTTATGCTGTGTGGTCGTTGTTGTGTTGCATTGTATTACGTTCGTAGGCAGACAGCTCAGTTCAATATCTCTCGTCTGCGAGTTTCCCGAATAAGAAGCTGTGTGACTCTCTGGGTGGTGTTGCTGTTGTGGGTTCATGGTAATGGCTGTGACTCATTTTAAAAGCAACCAGGGTCTGTCTGCACAGCTGCTTTCGAAGAATGTTTCACAGCCACGACTAAGAATGCTTCCTAATTATCTCGTAAGCAGGGAACGAGTCGAGACTTTCCAAGATCCAGAGTGTATGGTTGAGAGTGAGTGAGAGAACGAGCGAGAGAGAGAGGGAGAAATAGGGGAAGACTGAAAAAAAATTTTGTGCAGGCACACAATAACCATTTCTTTTTAGAGTGACTGCTTTAATGAGTATATTATGAAACAGATACGTAGGAGCAACGAGAAATACCTCTTCTGGTTTGACATTACACTGCCACGACAACGACATCATTACGGAGCACCCTCATTTATTTTCATTTGTGTGTCTTTGTCAGTCTCGTCGTGACCTTTTACTATTGCGCGCACTAATGTTATCCAGAGAGATACGCGGTAGTGTTCCCTGTGTATATGTCTTTATTATTGCATCTCCCTGGCTACCCACTCTTACATAACATGTTATTACAGAATAAGTGACGCGCGGTGCATTTAAGATGAAATTTGGCAGGGAAAGTGTAAACTCGCGTTTTAGACAGTTTCGAGAAATCGAGCAAATGATGGAAGAAAAGAAAGATTTTTTTTCTTCTGAAATACAGTTTCGGTGGTAAATTTGTTTACAAGGGTTTAAATTCGAAATAAATGCGTACGTCTTGAGTTTTTTTCTTGATATGTATAGAGTGCCAATATGTTTCTGTCTTGTTACGTTTGCTTGGCAAAGCATTTATAGACAGACAGAGCAAGAGAGATAGGATAAGAGAGAGAGAGAAAGTTTTCCCATTTGCAGTATTTTTTCCGTTAAGTACAACTACTTAGTATTCTGAAAGTATGAATGTTTTCCCGTCAGCTTCTTTTACTTGTGCGTTGTAGTAAAAACTGTTTGACCTGCATACAAAAATGTGAGAAGGCGCTTATTTGCAAACTTTTTTTTTATTATGACCCATTTTTCAGTCTATTTCCTTTCATTTTCTCTTCTCTCTATATTTTACACGCACTTTTTGGGGTTCCTAGTTCTCGCCCCTTAACAAAACTTGGGTTTTAATTCGGTGGAAATTTACACATGGTTTGATTGAGCAAACTTGGGGAGCTTCACAGTTTATATCAACGGGATTCTCTGTGTAATTGAAACATTTTTTTTTCGTGTGTGCTTACTCAGACCATATTTGTACATAATAGCAGTATGCTTGCCAGGAATTAATGGAGTATTCTTGCCAGTCCCATTATCCTTCTTATGATGAAAAGTAGGAGTGAAATGGGCTAAAAGCGCCATTCTTGCAAAATAACAGAGGAAAAAGTAAATTGCTGGTGTGCAGACGGAAATTTGTATTTCTAACGTACGTGTACACACAAACTATCTCGTTTTCTCTCTCGTTCTCTCTCTGTGAGGATTTTCCAGCTAAAAAGCTAAAATGAAGATAGGAAGATGCGAAATAGAAAGTGAAAGTTGATGAGGGAAAACGAAAGTGATTTATGGCATAAAGTAACTTTCTCTCTTCCCGTGAAAGAATCATTCTGGTAAGTCGTCAGTGTTTCATCCATCATCTAGCAATTTTCTGTTTTCCTTGATGGCGGAACGTAAAGCGAATGCATATGGCACGGGGGAAAGTGGCTGCCTTATTTAAATAGTTGAGTGTGTATTTAAAATATTAGTGCAATTGGAAATGTCAACAGTAAAATGTGCTCCTTTTAACATTTTATTTGTTTTGCCATTTAAAACACAAACACTTACACGGAGAATACACCTTGTTATCGCTTTCCAACATTCCCTCTTTCTCGTGTATTCATTATACACCGTGTCGGGTGGCGTAATTGTTCGCCACTCTCTGTTCTCTCCTCTCTTGGAGGAAGCGCATTGTAAGTGGAAGGGAAACAAGAGTGTTAAATTAACTTGAGAGTTTGCTTGAGGAAGTGAACGCGATAACAAAATTGTCAGTGGGAAAAATTTATTTTTAATGGGGCCACTTATAACTCTCTCCTTCTATTGCTTTCTCACCTTTTTTTAAGGGCGGAAAAGGGAAAGAGACAGACACAGCTTGTTCCTTTCCTTTTAAAAACTTGTCGACATGCGAGATCAAAAAGGCAACGCCGTTATATCTTCCCGTGTTGTTGTAAGTTCATTTGCCACCACACTACGTGGTAGTGCGTTGTTTTGCTACGTTGGCTGCAGAATGGGAAGGAACGAGCGTAGAGTGAAAGTACAAAAAGCTGCAAATTCGTGATTCCTTTTGGCCTTTGGGTCTCTCTACCGTTTCTTCTCAAGTTTCGAGATGGTAACACTGCAACTGGAGAGGAGAGTTTTTTTACACGGTTTGTTGTATTGATTACGATACTCCTGCAATTGTACCCAAGGATGGGCTTTGTAGCAATTACTCTTGTCAGTGCTGCCCTTATTTATGACATTTCTTTGGACTACTACCTCCCCGTAACAAGGCATCGCACAGACCATTATAAGTTTTATAGTCGACTTATCAGCACATCATCAAGTAGATAAATAAAGGCGAAAAAATGTAGGGAGCAACAATAAAATAGGCTACTGGGGTTACTGCACTTTCTCATTCTACAGACCTAGTTTACACATTTACAGTTTTTACCGACAAATTTTTTAATGTATTAGCGAGGAATTGGGGGCAAATAACGGGGGTGCCATTCCCATTCTCAGTTTAGTTGAGGTGCAGTTTTTTTGCCCTTACGCATGGTGTCTAATACTGTGTCAACCCATTTATACTGTATTCACAACACCAAATAACCACAACGGCCGCGGGAAATAAGATTTAAAAAATAAAATCGAATACGCAATAAAATTTTTAAAAAAATACAGAATTTGTAGCAAACAATTTCCTAAAATATTATGCATTGTGCAGATGTGCGCTTGTTTGCTTGCACTTTAAAATGTTGTAATTGCAGCTCTCACATTGCATTGGAGCGAGTATAACTCAAAAGAATGTCCGAGTAAAAAGTGCTGTTAATTGCTTAGCTTAAATGTTAAATAGATTAAAAGGCAAGATTCATAGTGCCGTGTGTAATGAAGCAAGATTGGAAGCGAGGAAAAAATTGCATATTAAGTGCACATTTTTCTTCGGCGAGTGCCAACGAAACATGCACAAAATAGTTTTGGCGAGTGTACACAAGAAAAAACACTCGAGCGTAAATACACAGTAGTGTGTTCCGGCGCACATTTTTTTATATTTAAAAGTCATGTTAAATGAAAAAAATGATATATTTTTGAATACATATGCGTAGTTTCGGTAGTTCCGTGTGCCAATTCTACGGCGCGGGCATTACTCACCGGAGAACGGCATAATGTGTACTGTGGGTTTAGGGTGTTACTTGTTCCGCAACGGGAGATTATATCGGTAATATTCTCTACATAATATCCGTCTTCACACAAGGAAAACAGAGAAGAAAAAAAAGAAATTTAATCCGAGCACCACCGTATCGAGCATAACTGTTTGTATATCACCCTTGCAAATTTCCCCGTCATACGTTTTGGCTGTACGTCAACCATTGGATTCTGATAATGTGTATTAATACCAATCGGAATTTATTTCGAGCCAGCTTTATCCAGATTATCAGTCGTGCATGCAATGTTGAATTAGGTTATAAATCTTGCCAATAAATCACACAAAAGCACTTTTTCTCTTTTTCTTCCGCCGTCGTCGCACTACAAAACCGGATTAGCTGCAGTTTAAAATTTACCCGGAATTTCCTCTTTAGAACGCACACTAAAGTACAAAAGTACAACTTTCGTGGTATTTATAGTAGTGGGTCTAAAATAAAAACATATTAAAATGGTTTTGTTTCTTGGCTGGCTGGTTGTTTGGTAGTTGGATGGAGGAGAGCGCAGAGCGGCATGAGCATGGGGGTGGTAAACATTCTTCTGGCTGGACAATGCATATAAAAACCCGACCACAAGAAAATGTTTTATGTAAATCGAAAACTATTTATTGTGTGGCACGTCAAAAGAGTAAGAAAACACATCGTTTACAAATGTATGTAGGGAAAAAAGTCTGGATGCACACATAAAACAGGAGAGCATAAAGAGGGCCGTATGGTTGTTGGGAGTTTCAATTGGTAGGGCCGTTATGGGACTTTGAATGGTTATGTTTTCCGTAAATGCATTCAAATGAATTACCCCTTCGTGTCACGTACTATTGTATATTTATGTTTATGCGTGGCTCTTGGGGCTTTTCTCCAGCATTTTTGTAAATCGCCCATTTTGTTTATTTTAAAAGGCTCGATATCGCTAACATAAATCGTTATAGCAATAATGAAGAACATGAAAGGGGCTAAAGTGTGGATAAGAGTAATATTATGGGAAAAAGTAATTTTGAACGAGAGGACCGACATTTGAAACGTCACCACTTTCCAATTTTATTGGACATTCGCCAATAAAATGTTTAGAATTATTATTATCTATGGCAATTTATATGAAATATGGGTGCAGTGTGCACGGAAAGTGGAGCAACACCGGATTCCTGTCGATACCCGCAATACGTAGCTTTTTATACACATTTTTGTGTGAACAAATTTTCTTAAAATCCCCTTCAAACTTGGAATGCCAGACGACGACGACGCGAGGGGGAATATCAAGGTGCCCATTTACCGAGTGAAACCGTCAAAATATTTGCATTTCCTAACTACCTAATAATATGTATGGGTCAAAGGACAAAAACTTGAAGAATACAAACAACTCCAGACACACACCCATACGGTCTCTCAGAGAGCGTGACTAATAACAATAATGATTTCTCCGGAAAATTGTTTTACCGACACCCAGTCGACGTACTAAACAATTAATAAGAAAAATCCAACTTTGTATCCGCCGTTAACCTTTAAGTTGTACCTACGCAGTTTCTAGTTTCCATTTGCAGTTAGCATGAGTGTATTTAAAGTTACCAGAAAATATTAACATTCGTTATTTATTTGTTTTATAATAACCATAACGTCACAGCAACACAAAACAATTAAGTTTTTCTTTACCTCTGCTGCTACAGTTACAAATAGTTGCACTTCCATTTAATTAATCAAATGTAAATGATCCGAAGAACGGTTAACTGGTACAATATGTCTTCTTTTTTCACGTTTGTCATGCATGAGCGCATACACACATGCATTATATTAGCCGTCTTGGTAGGTTTTTTGTGAGCGACAACGAGTGTATGGGACTTATCTACGTAAATACCACTCACTGTCACTACTACCATAAATTAGCGGACAAGGTGTAATGTGTAATGTGGTTGCAGCATTTACCATTATTTATCATTACTGACATGCAACGCTCACTTTTGACTTTTCGTAATAATTACTGTACTTTTTCCGGATCATTTTAATGGTCGGTGTAACTCCTTGGCAACAAAGGGAGTGTAATATGCACGTTCATTTTACATGTTACTGTGACGTTGTAATTATTACTTTGCTAATCACCCGAATGATCACGTGGGTGAACGTGGATGGAAATGTCGTTGTACGGCCAAAGTGAGTGAAGAAGCGAAATGCCACTTTCGGAAAATGTCACCTAGCCGTTCGTCCAAATGTTTTGCAGTAAATCAAAAGTATTATGGCTTGTGTGGGTTGAAGTGAGTACGAGTAATGCACAGGATAATGCAGGTTTACCACGGGAAAATAAGTTTAATCCAAAATCGTAAGGAAATAGAAGCTACTCTGTTACGCGCGCCGTAAAATTAGAATATAATATGATTGTACAAAAATTAACCAGATGTTTGGAGGAGGTAGGATCATTTAATCATGGCAACTCCGCACAGGCGAACATGTGTTGTAATTTAAAAAGGGAAGAGAAAGACAATTTATTGTTTGACGTTGGATGCATAATGGGTGGATTCTGGTATCAGATACAAATATATGGAATGATGTCATGCAATTATCAGGCTAATAACAGGATCCATGAAATTGTCTAAACAAAAAGAGGGAGTAATAGAACGTACTTATGAGTGGAGTACAAGGACTCTGTGTGCTCCGTGCATTTTTCACTCAGCGTTTTATTTGCTGCGTGTACGTACTCCCACGCACATTAGAGCAGACCATCGAAATCTTTATGTATTCCATCATAATTCACCATACAATGTTTCCCTAGAGTGTAGTAGAAGGGAATGCAGTACACAGCAACAACTGCATGCTGTTTCAGCAGACATTACTACTTTCTGTTTTTTTTCTCTCAAAAAATACTCGAACGGGAGTCGAGCAGAGCACATGAAGGCAATTATTTTGAAATATGGGAAATACGTGTGCATTAGCGTATCTTTCAAACAAGATGAGGTAATAAGAAGTTTTTTTGCAAGGCTGGTGCAGAGCGTAATGGGGGTTTTTGATAAAGTTATGAGCGAGAGAGGATGCGCGAGGAAAATCGGAAGTGGAGGGGAAACATTAAAATTGTAATAAATATTGTGTGATGATCCCGGTAATATGAAGCAGCTAATCAGCAGACAAACGAGGGATTGGAGACGCTGGGGAAGGAAACAAATTAATTCGTTGCGAGAACCTTTTTCAGTTGTTTGGTGAAAAGCTACAATTTTAATACGAGAATATGTGTAAGGTTTGCACGACCGAGTTCATTTCATATTCTGTTTTTACAGCACTACTCTTAAGCAGATTAGATTTAACAAACAAATGCGATTGTGGGTGAGTATGTTCATGCACTTGAAAATGAAATGAAAAGTTTTGATATACTTCAGAGTAACCGTTATAAACTCGAGTGCTCGCTCGTACTTTAATTTTAGTGGCCACATGCTCGAACTATCGACAGCGTTTTGATGCGCGATGTATGTAGATCAAACGGGACGGACATACGACCACGTTTATTAGTCATAAATAAAACATGTTCTCCCACCTGCTTTGTAGTTCCAGAGTATCCAGAAGGAGAACAGGATTCCCGTTGTGGTCACACGAAAATGCGACATGTTAAATTTGTTCACAATAATTGTCGTGTAGATACTTCAGGGTTTAACGGAAATTGTTGTTTGAGGGTCTTTTTGTTTCACTCGAGATAATTATTAAAGTTAGGCGCTAATGAGTATTTTGGGGGGAACGTAATGAGAGGTCTGTTTTATAAGTCAACAACACGACCGGGTGGACGTACGAGGATGTGGAAAAGTTGAGTCGGTAGTGTATTGACTGTCACAGCTTTCACGAAAACACTTCAATGAACACCAGTCGGTTGAACACTACCTTTCGTCAAGCCCGGATTTGATTTCCCACAATCGGTGTCATTCTTTTTATGCTACTGAAATATGAATTCGCTAGCAGTGAAAGGACGATTTGTATTTTTTCCAGAGAATTCAACCCCGTTTGTTAAAATGGGATAAAAGAAGGTTGAAAAGTATAAAATGGCGGGCTTGGAATGGCTTAATTTACACTTGCGATCACAATCTGAATCAGCGTAAAATTCGTGCACTGCTAATCGCCTTAGCGGGCATTCAAATAATTTATTTTTCGTGATAATAAAAACACTATAGCTCGTGTTGTTGTGGCACATGCACTCTCCTTCCACTCGTGGTGAGCGCTACAGCAAAACTGAGAGTCTGGTTATACTAGAAATCCGCGTTGCATCCTTTCGTCGTGGCATTTTGGCAGCTACGTGTAGACCAGCAAGCGGTCTTGGAACAACATGGAAGCGGATGCATTGCTTCGGGGAAGGTTTCTGCAGAGCAATTTTAGACAAACAATGCTGGATCTACAAACACATGAAAAACGTATGTACATACACGGTCTTGCATGCAAACTTTTACACGACCTAGTTTGGACCGTCCACTTACGGTTGGTGCAATACTTTTCTTTTTAAACAAAATAGGTATGATGCTTGTACCATTCAATCTGTGCTTTGAATAGGCAACCGTTGCATGGACACGTATATTAATTGTTCGTACTTACCATATTTGGCCATTTAACGTTTTTAAACGACAGTATTGTGATGTCATTTTCAAAATGGAAAACCTCACTGGTCAATTTACCTTTAGAGTTTTCAAGTTTTACACTTTCGATAAATTTTTGGAATTAAGTTAAATTACACAAAATGCATAGATGGAATATACATTTACCAGCAACTTTTGGGATATGAATGAACCGCATATCTCCGTCTCCGTCGTTCAATTTCCGGTAATTTTCTTCAAACTATTTCTACGAGTACTCAGGTTTTGCCAAGTATTCCGTAGAGGATAAGAGCCTGGGGACAGCAATGCATAACCGTAGTTTTGGCAATGCAATTACTAATGTAGTAGATTCTCAAGTAAATAAGTGGATAATGAACATCACATTCAAGTGCTGCAAGATTGAAGATAAACAAAATTCGTTTTACTTATACGCTGTAGAGGAATTAATGCTTAAAAACTTTGATTGTCTGTCGTCAAAAGATTCTCTCGTCTTTGGCTTCACAACTAATCAGCTCGAAGGAGAGAAAAAGTATAAAGAAGGAAAAGTGTCCTAATATTTTTTTTAAATTATCAAAATAGTTTGTTTACCGGGTGCACTTGCTTCCGTATATCACAATTAATTCACTGTTTCTGTAACAATCATCCATATATGCTGTCTTCATCCAAGACTTAAATGTTATCTAAAATTTAAATACGAGTCAAGTTCTCAAAAAATATTATTGTCGGACATAAATTCATAATGACGCTCTGGGTCGTCTGTGTGTATTTTGGCTGAAATCACTAATAATCATAACTAGAGGCTACGAGATTTTGGGATCCGATCCAATATTATTATGTCGAAGACGAAACGCATTTAAAGAATATAAAAATCCTCTGTAACGGCAACGTTTCGTCATAGTATGAGATCCCAAAATCTCATCCTCTTTGGTATTTAGATTATCTTTAACCCACCCACAATGTATACCTTCTTCGCATACAGACACGCAGCAGCCACTTACTAATTTAGTAAATGCTTAAGTAAATGAACGATATCGAATATCGCATTATAAAGTCCTGCAATACAGACATTAACAAAGGTCAACAAACCTGTTAGGTCAATCAATTATTCGACGTCAAAATCGTGCCATAGTTTTAAAAACTAGTGACAATGAAAAACAGATGACAAAAATAGCAAGTAAAATCTTCAAATCGGGCATTATTACCATTGTTACTATTTATCATTAGTGAAAGATGTATGTATGTAATTTAGGGTAGAGCTGGCATTGCGCACTACTCTGCTGTGGAATCCTAAAAGGATT
>JAHZNE010007811.1:0-40870 GCA_027744055.1 Callyntrura sp. NNG-2020 | reverse complement strand
AAATACAATTTTTCGGGCGCCTTAAGCACACAATTTAAAGGCTTAAATTGGGGCGGTATATTCTCAGGCTGTTACTTCTATATAATCGAAATTCGTAATGGGCTGAGTAGGCTAAGTAAAAGGAAATGTAGTGCAAGGACCGCATTTATCCGCCATTTAAGATATTTGTCCAGACGTTCAAAATGGAGGAAGATTTGTACCCATTTATTTTTATATGGTGATTATTTTTCGTTTGAAACGCACACCTAAATCAGCATTTATGTTGTACGCAGTATGTATGTTGGTACTACCAATGCAAGCAGATGTTCTTGAACTCTTGAACTATTCGTCAATTCCTTCCTCCCAAAAGGAAAACCTGCGTCATCGCATTTAGCCACGCGATGTGGTGCCACCATTTACAGGGTCGACGGAAATTTTATCTACTGGAATGAACAGATCTCCTTTTACCATTTGATCCACCTACAACCTACCTGACAGATGAAACTTGGGGCAAACACAAAAACAACCATGAAGGTTTTGTGAGCACATAAGTGGTGCGTATTTCCAGTTTGATTGATGCCAACAAATTGGTTAAAAATGATCAAACCATGAAAAGAATTCGACTCAGTGTTTGATATTCCATCAGCTCGCTCATGCATCAATGATACGTTTTCATTCTATAGCAGTAATGTCACTTTCACTCTTCTCCTTCAATAGGAGCATTACAGACTTTGGCATCATCAGCAACGCAGATGGATACAATTTCTGACAATATCCCAGAGAAAGGCATATTGTACATCACAAAATTGTTTCTTTTTTTCTCCAGATTTCGTGTGTGAGTGTGTATTCTCTTCCAATAAGGTTATGCTAAGAAGTCTACAATTTGTTATTCGTCTGCTAGATGTTTATATTGCTTTTTTCTTACCCAGTGATTCACATAAATGGTAATACTAACGATGCGTGTGCGTTTTCTCTATAACACAAAAAAGTTCCAGTTCCGTGTGCGTTCTCCATACGCACAAGTTATGTGTTCCTCCGTTGCAATTGGTCTATCAAAGTTGATAGTAGTAGGAGACTCATGTTAATACAAAAAGTACAATAAATAACAGGACTAAATTGAACAGGAAGGTACTAAGGATGGTACACGGGTAATAGTTTAGAACGGTGGAAGAATCCAGTTGATGGGTCGTTGCACACTGACAATGGAAAATAAACTGAGAGTTCAGAGAAGACGTTTAAGAGAGATTCAACCCCTGAATCCATAATGCTTATAGAGCTACTTCATACCTACTCTGGAGGGGGAGGGGCAGGGTTTCCAGTTCCCTATGCTCAGGTACGTTTCCTCCCAGTTACCTTCCCAGTTAGGCTGATACTTAAATCAGAAATAGCTTTACCGTTTCCTTGTGTATGGTTATTGTATGCCTTTGTCATATCGTAATCGTATGTGTTCATCACACTCGGATTGGCATACACACGCTGTTCAGCTAAGCTCACCTAAATATGAAGGTGTGCAGCCACTAGAATTACCCATGTTGACATGTTTCGCCTGGGTCTGTGAAGTGCCACTTTCTCCTGCCTTGAATGCCTATAGCCAATGACGGATGGATACACTCTATTTCAAGTGTCGTCTTATTGACGGTGGTGGTGAGTGAGATGGCTGATATTTTGTACCGGAACGCTGACATCAAGCCCCTTTACATATTTCTTCTGATTGGGTTCGCACTTATCCTCATCCTTCTAGGCAACCTTACTGTCAAGGAGTCTCGTGTTTTCAGTCTATTTTTGGTGTTTCCCTACCACAAGTACGCCTTGTTATTCCGGAGTCTGTTGGGTATTACGAGGATCCCTGATGAAGGGAGTGGAAATAAGGAATGGAGTAAGTACACATACAGACGTGTACAGTGGTAGATTATAGTAATGAAAGCAGCGCAGCGTACAATTAACTTTGCTTTCAGATTTCGAGAAAGGCACAATGTGTATATTATTCATTAGTAAAATTAAGCATTCCTTTTGAGTCCACCTTCTTGAAAGAGATTTTTGTTGACAAGAGGGCAAGTTTCAGCTTCACTTTCTGTTCGACTTGTCAGTGGGGATTTTCCATTAACATTTATACATGGCATTTATAAAGGCTTATCCACGGAAGGTGTTTGTCAGCTTCAAAAGGAAACGGAGAGACCGTAGGACGATATGGTTCCCTGAGGGTAAACCCCCTTTTGACTTGATGAAATAGTGCATCATCTTGAAAAGTATTGTTGTTTTTCTCCATTCAACAGCAGTTTACGGTAAAATAAAAATGCGAGCAGCTTGCGACCCATAAATAAAAACCGAAATTGTTATTTGTTTTTTCACCTTGGACTACTTTACGTCACCTTTCTTTATCCCTGCTATACATTTTAGGACGCAGTTTTTCTTATGACTTACGGTGTGGAGGTGTACGTTTGCATAAAGCTGTAGAAAATACCGTGTTAAAATGTTTACCCATTTTGAAAACGTCTTTCTCTCCCATTTATATTTATTCCAACATTCCTGTTTATGGCTTTTTATTATTACCATCCGCAGTCAACGGTTTTACGCATTCTCGTGGGAATTGCAGAAGGGAAATGTTTTCCGACGGAGAGGAAACTCAGAATTCCACAAAATGATTTCGAGGGAAATTGTTGGTAGAAAGTAAAACATTGTAAATGCCAACAAATTTTCAGGAACTGTATAAATATGAAAGCACAATGTTGTGCAGTATTACCCCACCACAGCCATGTTTACTTCCTACGCCGTTGCACGGCGGCGTGTTTCCCGTCTTTCTCTCTCACAAGGAGAAAATATCGAAATCTCCGTCTCAGGGAATCAGGAGGTCATTAACCAGCGATCTTATGCCCAATGTTTTGATTCATTAAAAGTAATTCTTCAATATAATCAGAGCGTGTGGAGTTCTGAAACTGAAAAACTTTTCTTTGTGATTATTTTTGCAGCATTCTCAATTCTGCTATTGCTTTGCAAAAGATGCACTCGACGTTAACTCGCATTTAAGGATCGCTGCGGATGAGATTGTTCTCCTTGGCTTCTTCTTTTTTGAAGCATAAAATTATACGAATGTCCCAGTTTGCGTTTGGAATAATTCTCCCAAAAAACAAAAAACTTCCTTTTGGGGATTTTATCTTGATTTTTCGTTTGTTCATGACTATACACCATGACACGCGCAGTGCTCTGCTCTGTTTACAGGGAAAACGGCTTGAGGCGCTTATTTTGCAACTATGCTATCAAATCAACTCAAATTGGTAACTCCAGCATTTTTTACGTATAATTTCATCTCCGACCCGGTCAACCCTAAAGCAAATATTTACTGAAGTATATATAAGTGGATATGGAAATTATACAGAGCGGGGATAATTGTCGTACTTTTCAAAATAAATTATTACTGAATGACTGAAAGACCAGCAGCACAGCACAGAGATTCCCCCGCTATTGAATATTACAGACAGTGAACTTGTGTGCATGCAATGCAAATAAGTACATTTTGGAGCCATGCATTCTCCAGTTGCCAGAACATTTAAGTAACGAGCTAACTCGTACAATCTAGACAATGCTATTTGTACAACGCATCAGCAAGAAAAATGCTGATATAATAGTTGATTTTTATGAAGAAAAACATTGGGGGGCTTTTATCTGCCTACCGGTCGTCCCCGGTAAACTTGAGTACCCTAAATAGAGGCGGAAACTGAACTTTAGGGAACTATATTCCCCGAAAATAGGAATGAACGTAGATTTAGATAAAAACTCTGCTTTATCAGCTCGATTATGTGTCTCTGACAAGGAAAGCTGTTCATCTTATATCAGAGAAAAGTGTAGTGTGTGCGTGTGTGTCGCCGTTTGCACTAATACACGGTGTACATGTACATAGGCGTCACTTCCAATTCTAGTGTGACAGCAGTTACGCTGCTGCTGCTGAACCAAGCCAACTCGTTTGGGAAGGACGTTGTTTGAATAATAATGAAGGTAAAGAAAACAACAGACCTCAGCAACTGTTTTCCTCTCCCTGCCGTTCATATCTTCTTTTTTTACTGCGTAAAATGTACATTTTTCTCCGCCAGAGCAGCAGCAGCAGCAGCACAACTGATGTTGAGCTTGTTCTGGTAAATACAGACAAAACTGATATATTATAAATGTAATAATGGATGTAACTCCCCAAATATTTGTTATACGTTCAACTGTTTGAAGAGAAAGGACACATAGTTTTGACACATTACGGATGAGATGCATGAGTGTGCTAGGACGAGGGTGAACGCAGAAACGAAGACAAGAGAGAGCCAAGAGAAAGTTCCTCTCGGGGTATAAATGAAACAAGGGAATGAAAAGAGTGGATTTTGTGGCGTTCAAAATTCATGTTGTTTTTCTTCTCTCCATTTCGGAAGCCACGGTAATAGAGATCGACTCTGCCGCTGCCGCACCGCAACAAGCTTAAGTATATTTTACGAGTTCAAGCCAGCAAAATAAGTACATGTCTGTATATGTTGCTGTGTCTGTGTACATATACAACACGACTATATAGTAGGACCAGGACGGTGTACAGCAAAAACTGAGAGATGAGCTGTGATGGGAAGGAATAGTTGTCATTCTATTTCCGGGCTGTTTCCCACTCGGAAATTGGAATTTCAATTGGCATATTGGCATTTGTGTAGAGGGGCCTGTATAAGTGGAGGGGACAGGAAGTTTGAGATCTGTACACAGGAACTTCTCGTTTTACAACTTATGTTTTGCCCATTTTCTATTCTGCTCTTTGCCTGGTTGTGGAGGAAAATACATTATTATACAGACAAACCCCACGCATGGCTTGATGTGTTATGGCGGTCCTGGTTATTGCCTCGACGATGGTTGGTTGCGCGTCTCCTTTTTGCTGAGGACAAGCACGCTGACAAAACGCTACTTTTTCTGGGAAACACCAGGAATCTCTCTGCCATTATGCGTGCTTCAAAATTCAAACAATGTACCGCACAAAACTTGAGGATGCTGTGCATATACAAGTATGCACGTTGGAAAGGTAAGGAAGAATGTACACAATTGTAAGTGGTTATAGAAAAACGGGTCCTTTTTCAATGTTTTAGAAAACCGTGATTTTCCTCGGTCATCCCATCGGAAGCTGCGCAGCATAACAGCGGATGTACACAAACCAAACACAAACGGCGGCACAATTTGGAAACTTTAAGCACATGTTGTTGGTGTTGTTTACTTGGTAGTGGTGGTGGTAGTGATGGTGGCATATATAGCCAAGCAAAATCTACTTCCAAGTCTGGGTATTTTTTCGCGAGACTATCAGTAGCCACTCTGAAAGTAATAAGGTGCCCCAGTTAGTAGTGGTGGCGGCGGCGGTGGTGGTAACTACAACTAATGCAAAGGAACCTATCACATTATATTGTATCAATGTGAAACCGCTACCACCACCACAACAACAACTGTGATTTAGTATTCCAAGAGGATGGGACGCTTTCTGGAAAACACAGTAGCACATATGGGAGACAATAGACATATAGAAAACTGGAGAGAAATGGAGACAAGATGTATCAGGGCCCTGGTTTTCATTCAAGATATTTTGCAAAAAAAGAGGCAAAAAATGCTCACATGCAGCCACTTAATATTCGACACTGAAATGAAAGTCATCTGTAACTTTCACCAACATTGTTGTTGCCTCCAATATTGCACACATTTTAGTATCCAAATAACGTCGTTGCATTCAATCAACAACAGAAGAAGAAAATTCTCTACTTTGAAGCTCTACATGCGGGAAAATTGTTTGCGGTACATACATAATAATATCTAAATGTATGGAATTCCCGGCGAATATTCGTACAAAATGTGTGTGATGACACTCTTACAGCATGTATTTCTCTGTGTGTATCTCTCTCTCTTCGGTTTCTTTGTAACCGTTTTACTTTTTTGTCCCAGCAATCATGTATGAAAGCCAATATTGAATATGTATGTTTATGGGTAATACCACACGCTACTCTCTCTCTCTCTGCATGCTTACTCTCCCAATTTATGCTTGGTTCAAAGGGTCAAAGGTATTTTTTTATTATTTTACTCTAGTAGATATCTGTCAACTACTGGAGCGAAAAATCTAAATTACTGCTTCCATTGCAGTATTTTTCGAGTCAGCGTCGCTTCAAGTTGCTCCTACTACTACTATTGCTGCTGCTGGTGCCGCTTTTTCTTCTCTCCTCTGTTCTGGTTTTGGTACATATTGTGTTAGCATTTTTTTTGAAAAGAGATACTACGATAGAGGACGACGACATATTATAGAGAGGATGATATCTTTTCGGAACTTCTCAGAATAACACCAAACTAGCGGCCGAAAGGAAGCGAGCATGTAGTTCATTTTGTTTCTGGATAATAATATATAGGTATGCCATGTCGTGTATGCACATTCGCAGTATCACTATATTTCTAAAACGTGTACGTACATCTATTACATTCTGCAACTGCTTCTCTTCAAGGGAAAGACTTTACGGTTATATATATTGTTTACCGGCATATTGCACATAAGTTTCTGAAAGATTTTGAGGAAATCGAAAAAAGGTTTTCGACGGGTAGCAGCCCGCAGTTACGCGTGGTGTCTCATATATTTACTGATACACATATATATTCGACGGCGAAAAAAAACAGCGCGCAAGTGTGTGAAAGAAAGAGAAAGGGGGTCCTTTTTTCAAATTGTATAATATTTTTGTATATGGCTGTATATGTACATCATAATATGCGCATTTTCCTACAATCTCCGCTTATGGCATTATTTATCAACTTGAGGAGGAAACCACAAATCAGCCAGGCTGTGACTACTACCCGTTGCACAATAAAAAATCAAGATTTATTCATGTATGCAAAACACAAGACAGAGTTCTCATGAATTAGAATTCTACTCACAGTTGTGCATCTAGAAAAATGCTCATAAAAAGTGGGGGAGCTACACGCTGAATTGTCAGGTTCTCCTTAAAAATGATTGTCTTATGGAATACTCGTGCGGTATTACGCTCTCTCTCTCTCTCTCTCCTCTTTCCATTCTCTCTATTGAATGAGAGAGGAGAGAGGATAATGCCTATTTTCCACCAAACAATCTGTATGATACATAAATAAAGTGAAATTTTGAAATTGTATGTTTGTCGAATTCAGCAGAATTATTATTTTACGGCGCATTTTTTTCTCTGCCAACTGCCTTCAACAACTTTGAAATGTTGAAGAATAAAAAGGCTATACTTGCTGTTTATGTCAAACGTATAGTAGTGGAGAACACTAAATGCAAATCCAATTTCAAATGGTAAATAAACTCTGCCCTGCTGCTTCACCTATACATACCTTTTAGCGGTTATTGGAATCCCACATTTTCCTGACAGATCTGCAGGCATTTCCCAAGCTGTGCTAAACCGTTTCGTAGATTTGTGTCGGTCTCGGTAGTGTGTCTAGTTGTATAGAAATTGTGATTATGGTTGAGGACGCTGCTACATATAAAACCCTGCCGTGAGACTGTGACTGCTTTAGATGTTCTATCATTTTACGGACGGTGCAGGCTGCGAGTGCCAAATGGCCGCCGGCAATAATTCAACTCCGCTATTTCTACGTCGTATACCGGTATGCATCTAAAGTTATAATGAATCCTGTGGCTTTTATGCATATGCTCTCAAATGGAAACAATTAACGTTAGGTTAAGTGAATTCATTATACTCTTTGCCTGGCGTTTTCAAAGCGTGTCCTCCATTTTACTATAGGGCCCCGTAAAATTCGCATTGCAATTTCATCATCAGTAGAAACATTTGCTGGTACATGGTGAACTGAAACAAAATCATATGTTATTCATATGGTGGAACGCATTCTTTGTATGGAACCCATTCAACACACCGTCTCTGTAACATATTCATTGAAGATGATCGTTTACGCAGTTAAATTTTATGGAAAACAATCACGCAAAATAGGAAGGCTCGACACACGCTTTAATTTTCCACTCAATCAAAATCAGCTTTAATTTTCATCGCTGCTCACCTACTTTTCCTTTTTCAAAAGTCAGTCAACTTTATGGCATGTCAAGTTCATGGAATAACATCACAGGTAAATATTAAACGTTTCCGTGAAAATTATTTTACCTGTTTTTCCCGTAAGCTACAAAAAGTTTAATTTTGTTTTCCCAGAATACCAAACCGTCATCAGTGTCATGCAAAAAAGGGGAGTTGAAATTGTAACAGTTCTTCCGGAATATAAGGAGATTGCGTTTTGTCGGCATTAACGCAACTTGAGTCAATTTGCAAGTGAATCTTACCTGAATCCTATTATCTCAAGTAGAGGGTCGTGGTAGGCATTATGCAGAGTTTCCACCTCCAACCCGCATATTATATGTGAAAGCCGACTAACTTCCAGCCAGCAAGTAGGGAACGGGGAGATAGTTAAAATTATGACAATGACCTGAGTGCTGTAACCTAAAAAGTTCTTCCACCAATTTTAGGTAAATGGCATTTTTTCTTTCATTGGCAATTTGAGACACCGCCATATTACAATATAACTACAAAGCCATCCATGAATTATTTTTTGCATAACAGCCCTCTGTAAATTGTACGTTTGTGCTTACGTACAATGCGTAAAAGATAAAAAGGCATGGTATATGAAGCCAGCGTTTTTTTTATACCGATACATACATTATTATTTTATGGCATGTTAGTAAGTGGAGAAAACCCGGAAAGAGAAGAAAAAGGGAGAAAAGACTGACAGAAATAAGCTTGTGTAAGCTGGTTCCCCGTTTTGTGACTACGTTAAACTTAGCCCAGGGACTGGATTCCCTTTTGCATGTTCTCCGCAATCTAATATAACAAGGAATCAGAACGACGTGTTGTTTGATATATTATTATGATGCGCCTGTAGATCATTTCTCGGCATGAATATACCATTAATATAAAGTAATACAACACTGCTCCGTCTCTCGCTCTTCTCCCATTCTATTCTTGAGGAGTAAAACAGTTGATAATGCTACGTTGCATAATGTTATTACAGGGTTGTTACGTACAGAGAACCTTTTGTGTCACTAAGATGAAGTCATCACTCTCCTCGTTAGCTTTTCATAATGCGAAAGCCAACAAAATTGCCCGTTTTCCAGTGGCACTTTCGTGATCATCATGCTATGTAATATACTGTCAACTAACAGCTTTACTTTCTTGTCTTGAAGATAAGTATAATGGCCTAGAAATAAGTAGGCGGGTGTCTAAAACTCCATCTCCTTTATCTCATCATTTTCTCTCTCGAAGCTAGTGCAAAACTATCAACAACAAACACTTTACCTACCTGCACAAAAATAAGTACGGGTCTTGGCCAACAAAGAATAAGAAGAGAGAAAGTCGAAATTGTCTTCCCCAACTCTCTCTCTCTCTTTCTTTCTTCTACTTTCTCTTACTCATTCTCTCAAGAATAACTGATGGGAAAAGAGTCCTCCGCATAATGGGCATACTGTACCTGAGCTGAAAACTTGTCAAAAGTGTACAGAGAGACCGTATGCAGACACACATTCACACGCACACACACACACATACCAAAAGAAAAGAAAGTAATCCAAAAGAAAGCGAAATGAAGGGAATCAACTTGAAAGAAGTAAAACGATGTCTGTCTGCTGCGCAAATAAACACGTTTCACTCCCTTCGTATCTACTTCCCTTCTACACTTCTCACAACAACGCAAGTACGTTGTTTAATAATAGGCAGAAAGGATTTACAAGAAAGCGCGTAGCAGTTCTCCCTGAACCTTGCAAGTATCTCGTCGTGTGGATATTTGCTAACAAACCATAACATAAAAATACAAACAACAAACTGCATAATATAAAAAATTACTGTTCCGCATATACTCCTTCTTTCTGTTCGATAGACTGCTGACTCTAACGTAGCGGCATACCAATCACTGAAAAAAGCTTTTCTCTTCTTCTATCTCACCAGCAATCATTCAAGTTTGTCTTTTTGTTTGGCTATATCAAAATATCCCTTCTCTCCCTCTCTCTCTCTCTCTCTTCGTACTTTCTCCTCCTGTTTTACCATCTCTTCATCTCTATCTCTCTTAGTGGCAGTCGTGAATGCCAATTCACCACACAAGTATTTATTAGACACAACTTTTTTCGGTAATATCTTGGATAAATACTGGTGGTAGAATAAATCCAGCCCAGGAAACCTTTTCAGAGAGAAGAGCTATTTTTGTAGAGAGAAGAGAGATATAGAGAGAAAAAGAATATTGCAACAAACAAAACACTCTTTATATCAATCAATAAAGACACAATCTTTTTTATGTGTCCTCAAAAAAACAACATATTTTGTAGAGGTTTTATCTTTCTCGCTGTCCCTCCCGCTTTCTCTGCTCTTTTCTCTCTGATAGAGTTCTCATATTATGTTGTAGGGTAATGCTATTTTGTAAATAAGTACTACAAGACACATAAACGTGTGGTACACGCAATATATTAACCCACTGTCACTGCTCGTAATGAGCAGAGTTTGTTCTCCTAATATGAAAAGATGAAGTGGTATTTATACGGTTGAATGACGATGACGATCGACGTTATCATCATCATCATCGTCATCATCATCATTTTGGATCATCACGGTCCTGGCATTCACTTCGTAGAAGAGAGCCATTCTATCATTTTGTTGTGCGCTGCTGTTGTCGGTAATGATGATGACGATGCGAAGCTGTTCTCAGTAAAGTTGTTGTGTGTAAGTGTAGTAATGTTTCTCTGCTGTTGTGTGTAGCTCACAATGGCGCTTGGCTTGATGCTACTGATGAAAGAAACGTATTAAATCGAACACAGCCATTGTGGCGTTGTTATATATGAGTGACCTAATTGGCTTAATAGGAGACAAGGTTCTTCATTTTCTCATTAGGACAGCTTGTCATATTTTCTCTTTTCGTTAACCACACACTTTTCGTGGGTGGTGGTTGTTTAGTAATAGTAAAGGGAATTTGCGGTCCAAAGGGAAGCATCGAAATGAGGTTTCCGATTAGGCGGCGAAAATTACAGAAGGGGGCAAAGTTAAACTGTGATAGACGTGAAAGCCATGATAGAGTTGGCGTGAGAGAAATGACGGCAGGCATAGTTTGCGGTGCTACCCTATTTACTGTACTCTGGAGTAACGTAAGCACTAGTACAAATGTATTATAGCAATAGTGATAAGGACAAAAAGTGACGAGATTTTACCTATTGCAGCGTATATACTTAAGTGAAGACAGTCTTCCGATTGGTTTCTTAAGAAGGGCTCGACATGACGCAGGTATTCGTAGTACCCCCTTGGCATTTCCTTTAAAGCCGCGGTCTCGTTACTGATGTCTGGCATCATCTGAAACACACAGTGAATAATAGATGGAAATAGTAACTTGGGCTTCGTGTTTGAACTAGTTAAATGGAAAAGTGGTTGTATATAGTGTTGCAAGGGCGTCATCATTCCTACCAAGACCAAGGTTTACAACGACGTTGAATTATAAATTATCTACTCTCACATCTCGTGCATTTACCAACCCAATTAATTTTATAAATGCATGAATTTGGGAAGAGAGCAACAGAATAAACAATCGGGAGCGGAGTTACTGGAAGGGTTTTTGGCTTTTATAAATAAGATCTTTGTCATTGGAAACGTTCCAAGGTTAATGGTCGATATAGGAAAGAGGTGACATTCAGGGAAACCAAACGACGATAAAGAGAAGTCGATAAAGTAGAAAAATATAGATTTACCTGAGGGCATACAAACCCGGGCTTTGTGGCCTGTCGAACTCCATCCCACGGAACGGGGGTTTGCGTTGGACTAAATCGATGGGATTTGATTGGCGGAGAAGCATAAGGGATGCTCAAGAAAACCTAAAAAGAAATTCCAAGCAAATGTCATGTAACCACAAAAGGTGAAAAATCTTTGGGAAGTAACGAGGCATTATATTGTCCACAAAAAATAGCATTTCTTGGGGACCAAGTGCAAGGCACAGTTTTAATCGATCATTTAAAAGTAAGTTTGAAATATCAGCAAAATTTTCTTGCGTCACTGCCTTTGCCCCGAGGACTCAACTGATAAGAGAACTGCCGAAGCGCATATACTGATTGATGCATTTTTAACCAATGTCATAGTCGAAAATCCGTTTGGAGATATAAATAATGGCATGTAATTGTCCACTTGTCCAGTTGAGCGCAGTGCAGTACGGTGCAACTAACTAGGTATCTTGTGGAAGGACGGTCGTTTAGCTCTAAATCTTACAGAACGCAAAAATACTATACATTCTCTGTTGTTTTTCCTCTATAAAAACGGTCGCTATATATAAATCTGCTTTTGTGGTCAAATGTTTTTTCTTTCTTTCCGCATTTCTGAAAGGCGTATCGTTTTTAAAGGACAGTATCTGCTTGTCTCTGGCGGGAAACTGCCACGGCCAATTTAATAGAAGAGCAAATCTAGGAAACTGTCCCCAGGGATCCCAAGGCAGTACCTTCATGACAATAATGACATTTCAATCTTGAGGTACAATTATTTAGAATCCTGGTCTGAGAATCAGGGCAGTTGCGACGAAGCTAAAGTTTTCATCTATATATAGCACAGCGAAAGTCGCTTTCTCTTTTCTCATAAAATAAAAGAGCGCTAACCCCTTGAAGGCTTACTGTTATTTTTAGTTAGTAAAATCCGCTTACCTCAACAATCTTGTTTTTCAGGGGATTACTGCCGTTGCTACTCCCGCCGCTGCCTTTCCCCGCGGTTTGTTGCTGCTGCGTTTGTTGTTGTTGAGGCTGTGGTTGTTGCGGAAAAATGCTCAAGCTGAGCCCTTGGACTTTCCCATATTTCGTCTCAATTATTCTAGACCTTGATGGTCCATTATTATTTGGTAAAGGTGGTGGCGGCTGCGGATCTGTCCCCCCGTTAGGCAGGCTAGGCCTACTGAACCCATCTAAAAAAGTGGACGTGCTGCCAAAATCCTCTTTGTTCATTACCTGAGGGAGGTGCTCTCCGTCGTGATGAACTACGTGACTTCCGGGCTCAACTCCATGCTGGGGGAGTGGAGCCGGGAGGAAATGCAATGTGGTCTCTGAAGTCGTATTCTCATTGGCATTCTGACAACTAATGGCAATTATGCTCAGTAGAATCAACATTTGCTTCATGGCAAACACCTTCCAAAGGAGACTTGTGAAACAAGGAACATTTATTTTATACTGTCAGGAAAGATTGATCCACGCCTCCTTCTCTTTTCAACCTGCCACACTACGTCTGATATTTATAGCTCACAAAGTTGCAATTTTCGTACTGTCGACGCAACGCAAGCTTCCATTCAACACTGGTTAGCGTGAAATGGACGCTGTGGGGGTACAACGACTATCCGGCATCAGCATCACTGTAATTTGGATAGGAGTACTAAGTACCGATGGCAATCTGATGTGATGGAAATTCTTTTCGCTTACTTTTTTCCCCTGCCGCTCTCCCTCCCTTTACGACCGGGAACGTTGTTCAGATTGCCTTTTGCTGGCTTGCTGCTGTGTACGGAGCTCGACAACGAGACGACGAAGACCACCACCACGATGATGATGGGGCTATACGCGTATGATATATTGTGGTGAAAGTAAAAAGGTACCTTCTCTTCTGAAATGTAGTGCTGGCGTGGTTTTTGGCACAAAAACGTTTTGCTACCTTATTTTCCTTCAATAGTGACAATGTGAAATCGCACCATCATTCCTCATTTTGCTGCCCATTTTTTTCTCCGCTTTTTTTAAGTGTTCAGCCTAAACCTACACTCGCAATGCTACCGGCATTAGTCGAACAATTACTTGCGTTTTCTTTTCCTTTTACTTACGAAGATGTGGTCCTTTCTTAATTATCTCGTGGATCTCTTAAAAGAGCCGTTTTGCCACCATTGTAGTAAACCCGTGCGTTCCGCCAAACAGCCACACTTTTTGTCAATAAATATTGTCAAAAGTCTTGCATTTCGTGCTTTGTACTTTAATTTCGTCATTATTTTGGAAAATAGCACATTTACAGTACACCATTTCTCATAAATTAATGTAATTGCAAAGTTATTGCGCAGCAGTCCGTTGACTTCACCCCTCGACCCCTTCTGGTAGAATAGGAAGAAAAAAGCTTAAATTTTAATAAGATTAGGTATGTGTGGAAATTTCATTTTAGGGAATAGAAAAGTTGCATGTGTGCTTCGTGTATTTCTTGTACGCTTTCTCCTTCTCTAGACAAACCGAAATGATGAAGACACCGCACTTTTTTTTGTGGAAATCGCACCGAATCCTTTTTTACACTCGTAAGCACAGGTCCTTATTTCTTTTGTTAAAACGAGAAAACCAACTTTTCGGTGTCATTTTTCCTTTTCTTTTTCTCTCTATCTTTCTCTTCGATTGAGGTAGAATAGACGCACCAGGATTAAGTTTGAGTGTGTGTTATTATATAACATGCACATACATGATTACTGTTTCATGAGTTTGGCGAGGCAAAAAAAGTAACAAGGCAGCACTGCAAATGTGCTTCTGTGTTCTGTGTACCTTCAAAGAGACCAGTCGCCTTTACCCTGGTTGTTGTTGTAGTAGTAGTACAAATGCTCTTTACGTATGAATAAGAAATAAATGCAAAAGCTTAAAGCATCTAGTTCTCTCTCGTTGGATATACGCGATCTGAAAGAGGAGAGCAGCACCCGATTTTCTTTTTCTTGTACACTTACGGCAGCAAAATGTATGTTTCTTTTACAAACAGGGTCCATTAAGAATGTTCAGCGGAGATGGTGGTTCACGATATAACTTTTTGGGAATGTAACAAACACGACATGTAGTTACATGCAAGCATGCCACCACCGTCGTCGTCTTCGTCATCCTCTCTGTTTCACTTAAGACACATATAACAAACGAACCAAGTTATATGTAAAAGTTCTTTACATGCATTGCTCAAAGCAGTTATCTTCTTCTTCTTCTTTTTGAAGTGAAAGTCGTTAGTTTTTTCTCCCTCTCAGGAAGAAATTCTCGCCATTTGGCACTCTCCTCCCTTTGCACACAGTTGACTTTTTCCCTTTTTTCTCCTCTGCGTGTTGCTTGACGTGATTTACAAAACGCTTTGAGCCGCACACAGCAGTACTACAACTACTACTACTTTTTTCATCAGGAGAGTCGGTCCTTCTCTGTGTGCCTGTCGTCTGGTCGTTGTAGCAGCAGCTTCTCTGCACTCACTTTTTCCCCCGGACCTGCTGTCGCTGGCTGGTTCTTTGGCTCTGTGAATAAAGGACAGATAATAAGACCTATTTAAAAGTCACGTATACGAGTAGTACATACCCACAACGACACACAGACACCGCCATATAATAAGCATTTGCATGGAGATGGAAAAGGAGAGACAAAATGGATGAGGTTTATTTTTGCATTGATAATAGTTAGGGAAATGAACGCAGGAAGCAGGATAAAGCCAAAGGCTGAAGGCAAAAATTCTCACATCAGGTGATATATCAGGAAAAGATTCCTCTCTAGTTTAAAACCGATTCAGTGGTTAGTTAGGGTATATAATAAAAAAACGTATTACTACACAACGTTCCACTCGCAGTTGTTCCAATGTAATCACAGAGACAAGCCGAGTTGTAGCGAAAGTAAAATAGACCTCTGGGAAGAGCATGGAACATTTAGTTCGCATTATAAGTATCGACATACCATCAACTACCAGGGTATATTGGAATGACAGGAAAAACACTTCCACTTTCCAAGCTCTTTACTGTGACATGTACATAAAATCGTACATACATAATATTGTTGTAGGGAATGTGGAAAGGAGCTACTTTCCTGGCAATAGATAATAAATTTGAAAAGTCGAGTCAGGGTATTATGTACATAGAAGGAGTCAAATAGTATCCTTGAAAAATAAATGTTTATTCATGTGGATGCACGAGTTTATGAGGTTTATTTTGGATTGGTGGGTGGCGACACGGTGCTTTTCTTTTTTCGCTGCTGCAAACTGCCGAGTGCATCTCTATCGTGGGGAGAAAAGAAAGTTTAAATGTTATCCACAAGTCGATAGACCATTTCAAAAGGTCTTTCAGTTCAGTAACCCCATTCCCCTCGAATAGACGGGTGCGCTTCACTCGAAGATAAAAAATATAAAAAGATGAATGGTAGGAGAGAAAAAAAGACAAAAAAGTTATGGTAGAATGAATTTTCTGCGAAGAGGGCAAACGACAAGCTATTGAGTCGCAGAAGCGTAAATATTAATATGATGGATCCTATCAGCGGGGGTTTGTGTTAAGTGTACACTATTCAAATAAATAGCAGACGAAAAGAAGAAATATGGTGATAATGATAGTAATAAAATAGTCAAGTATGGTGAGAAATAATATGCTTTGTCATGATGTATGGGGAAAGTCTGGGAAACTAAAAAGAAATCACTTCAAGTTTTTTTTTTCGAAGGACACATGGTACACTACCCACCACAGACAAGTTTATGTAGTCTCCCAGCAATAAAAAAAGCAATCTTTTGATCGGCGTATTGCGGGTGGCTGCGTGAAAAATGTTTCCGCCAAAAGCAGGTGGGAGTGGATGCACGCTTTGATAATTTTTTTTGCATAGTGGTTGCAAAAATTGAGGGAAAACTTGGGGAAATTAATGTGGATGCGGGAATGAGATGCGATCAAAAACAAATACCAAATACCTACACATGGGTCGTATATCAAGGAAGAAAATAAATGTTTTAGGTGACAAGTCTTAAAACTAATTTTATTTGTCGGCAAAGTTTTTGCGGGGAAAACTGTAAAGGAGACTTTTGTGGTATTTGCTTCTAGACTGTTGAGACGAGGGCTTAGGTTGCACTTGTAACAGGAGTACTGCAGGCCAGTGAACTTATTGGACAGCATCAGTTTCAAGCGCCATTTCTCAAAATAACTATTGGCTTTTTACAGCACATGGTGGGCTACCAACCAGCATGGGTGCTGTACAGGGTAAGGGAAAACCGTCAACGTTTACAGAAATGAAATCTCATATTTCAATTTCACCTAAACAATCTAAAGAACGTTTTTGTTCCGTACTGTTTACTTTTTCTTGGTGTACATAACTTTATCCAATTTGCCATCATCACAAACTTTGCCCAAGCTACAGTTGGACGCCGTTTTAAAAATCTATTTAATAAAATGATTCTTTGACATTCGTAAATGTATTATCATCTAGATAGGCTTTTGTCAAATGCTCCTGTTCTATCAATTAAGATAATTACGATTTTACTTCAGTATTTCAACGTGATGCACAATTTCTCATTCTTTACCAAGATTTTCTGTATAAATCTGTTCTTTTTTTTTAAATACGAAATGATGTCCAAGCCAAAACAAATTAAACGTTACAAAATAAACCTATCGAAAGCAGAAGTTACGCTACGAATTTGGAATGAATGTAGGCGTTTACGTATGCCGTACTCTAATAAAAGTAATTCTTGTAGACTTTCTATGAAAATAATAATTTGTGCTACAGTCATGTCATCGCCATCTGGCAAGTTGGAAGACATCATTATTAATAATTAATATTTTCATTTTCATGCATAGAAATCTCATACGCATACCTTTCTCCATTTGCTCCCATACAAATTTTATGTGTCTGCTTGTCATTGGCAAATCAGTCAACTAGTTTTTATATCGAACCACTTCACCAGCTCGCTCTCTCTCTGTAAAAATGCTTCTTTCGATCAACTTCAGTTGGTTAATGAGCATCACAAGCACACGTCATTTAACTCTCTGATATGACGACCGTAATATTTTACAATTGCAAGCACGGCAAAAATCATCATTAATTATGTTAAGTCATTTTCCTATAACGGGTTCTCGTTGTTCCCCAAGAATTCCTCTCGTTTTGCGTCTCTGCAATTAATGCCAGAAGAGTAAACGAAATGGAAGGTTATTTGGCTGACGAAGGCTTTGTCTTGTCAAGAGTGACACTGGTGAAAGTTGGAAAACGTTATAATATGTGCCATATTACATTTTTAGATATCACCAGGAAGCCAACGATAATGTTGAGAAGCACTCAGCAGCAGCAGCAGAGTTTTTTTTATGTATTGTGTGTACACACTCTTACTAAGAAATTAAAAGCGTCGTCTAGAAAAACTTTGCCATTAAATATGTCTTAAGTGAACATACACAGGACGATAATACATTCGGATAAAATGTATGGAGAAAGTTGGGAGTACAGCGGGATAATAAAGATTATGAAGAGCGCACAGGCACATGCATATATTTCAGGGGCATTCATCTGTGCTATAACCGTCAATAGTTGGAAAAAATGGGAATGACTCTGCTCTGCTTAAATTGAATTTCTCGGGGATTTCAGCATTAATTAATGGATAATAGGACCAACAGCTGTTACTGAAAGTTGGAAAAGCATCGGAGAAAGTTTAATGATGCCTGAAATTTATTTTATTGACTGAAAAAACCTTAATTTTGGATTCATCAAAGACTGACTCCATGAGTGTGTACTGCTCCTGCTAGTTCAAGCATACTTACTCCTGATGACGGCCGACTTTATGAGTAATTTTGTTTAGTAGAGACTTATTTCATAACTTTCACCGGGGAAAAAGGCTTTGGCGTGGCTTGCACTGTGTATCCGCCTTTCAAAATCAACGTTGACTTGGCAGTTAAAATTGGAATGGATTCGCTGTATTTTTTTAGAAACTTTTTGTGTGTAATAAAATACTATATACTTTAAAACATTGCAACCTGAATGGGATGATGTAACCCTCTCATCTAGTAGTAGTAAACTAAATGAATTTTTGATTAATTGACAAAAAAATTAATTTGTTTCCCTTTTGCAAGTCATCCCGATGAAAAGAGCTTTCTAAAAAGAGCATTGTGCGGAAAATGTGTACTTGCACATCACGTAATGAAACACTAATCTGCGACGTTTTTTTTATTACTGTACTGCTGTAAGAGCGTTTAATTAATATAAAGAGTGTACTTACTCTGCTCTGCTTATAGTGGTTGTCAGGTACCTTAGAAAAGGAGTACACAAAAATTACACTGGAAAACGGAAAGCAGAAGGGTACCTAAGTAAACCTTATTTTGCAAGCATTTTATTTCTCAGAAATAAACACTCGTCCAGTTTTGGGTCGCTGTACTTAAAGCACTTGCAAATGGTTTATGAGACATACTGTTTGGCATTGCTCGACAAAATACTCAGAGGGAGATAGCGTGATAGTGAAAGTACTATCAAAACTTGCCACATGCCAATTTGTCAAGAGTCGAACTTTTAGAGTTCCACGTCCCATAAACGTGTGCCAGTACACAAGATTATCGTTTGTTCATTCAATGAAGAAGAGACCAGACGAAAAAACTTTGCTTTTTATGATTTTCACATAACTTGCTGCTGAGCGGCAAGAAGTCTTTTTCCTCGGTCTCACTCTCTCTCCATTCTCTTTTCCCCTTCTGTTTTTCTCCTGCAACCTCTACTCTTCTTTTTTAGTCAATAGCTTATGAATATTGTAGAACTACACATGTAAATCTATCTATAACCTGCTTGTCTTATTCGCGACATTTCACAGCTTCCCTTACACTTTTTCCATTGTAGAAAGTAAACACGCAGACTGCAAAGCTTCCTTTAATATTACTCGCGTACGCATGTATAATAGGAAAATTCTCCAGCGGTGGTGTAACTGCTGGATGATGATACTTCTACAGTGAGATGGCAAATGGGATTGCTATGCAAACTTTCCTTGTTCATCTGCAAAGCTTCTTTTCTAACCAAACTTCTGGTTCTACACTGGTTTACAAAAACTCTGTAAGCGGCAGTTGTAAAACTTGAACAAATCGCCATATCGCTATCACTTTCCTATTAATAGAGATACCTACACCTCTGTACTAAGCCTAGGTGACAGTAAAGCTATCCTCGTGTAGTAAAAGTGCGAATAAAGAGAAAAGAGAGAATAAAAGCGAGGAGAAAGTATTATCAGAAAGACATAACATAAGCGGAAGGAAAGTGCGACTACTAGTCTCGTTCTCAAAATCAGATTTATTGATTTGTTTACAGTTTCACTTATCCTGCTGATTCATTTATCTACAGATAATGGGGAAACCGGATACGGAGGCAACTAGTCAAACTCTGTTGGCTCGGATTGAATTTGTTCAGGGTAATCTTATTGCTGCTTTTGGGTCGTTGGGTGCTTTTCACTGGTGTCAACGATTAAAGCGTGGTAACATCGTTGTATTTCGTATAAATCCACGTCGTGCCTTTATTCCTAGCATTTTATAAATTCTCCCAGAAAAGTTCACCGTTTTCAAGCTTGTGTGTTCCAATAAACTTGAATGTTTAATGTAACTTTTGGAACTGCAAAAATGAAGTAGCACGTGTCGAGTTATTATGTATCTAACTGATCACCAAGTATCCGATAGAACCATGCAAATACAACATGTCCTGTCTCTGAAACCCCAAGTCAAACAACAGTCCCACTAAAAAGTTCTTCGTTTGCTTGGTTTTATTTTTGACACGAGAAAATCTGTACCTAAAACCCTACCTATACTATACTGCCATCACTGCACTACCTGTTCGTTTTTTATATCCCAAAAGTTCAACCTTGATTAACACAAGCAGAAATCAGCCAACCTTAGTTTTTCTAGGAAAGCTGTGTCATTTAAATGTGAAACAGCAAACGTGTGTAAGATATGGAGCGTTCGAAGAAAGTATAAAGATTTTTAATAAACGTTGCATAAGGGCATTAAAGCCATTTGATACTTTGACTGATGATGCGGAAGAAGAGATCAGGATGATAAACTACAAGCAGTTCTGTCACGATGAATCTCTTCTGCGAACTCAAGATACGCATTTCATTAAGTAGAGAATGTACCTAAGGAGAACTTTATGTTTTCTTAAGTTTGTCTGTCTGTACATCCCGGGCGAATGAGACTTTTTACATTGCTGTGATGCCAAGGTTTTGCTGCCAATATTGTTAACCGTGAGTATATTTTATGAACTTTTGTGGCTGACATTTTAAAAAGCTGATGTTTTTTAATCTGCTCATTTAAAAATACTTGTAACAATATATATAACTTTCGTTGTTCGTTGTGAGTAATGATATTTGAAGATGAGTGTCCTTCATTACTTATCCTTGTTCGAGCACCGCACTGCAGCAATGCAACTGAGGACAATATAATTCTCCACTACTTTTGTACATTAATGTAGACCCTTTGTTTTTACTCTACAAAAGTTGGACTCTTTGCTCCCACTGTTCTCGGTGATGTAGTATCATTTCCTGGTCCTCTTCGTTATGTGAATTAGTCATCTAGGTTGTGTCAAAGTAATGGTAAATTGAAAAGCCTGAGACAGGGAAAGAATGTCATGTCAGCTGAAGCAATATAGTAATGGTAACTAATTGTGTCTTGAAATCATTAATTTCATGTTCTAGTGACGCCATTTGAGAGAGACCTTTGACTTTGATGTGTACGGCAAAGAAGGGATGACATGGCGCCAACAACAACAACCGTGGCTGTTGATTACCACCATGGCTCAAAAGGACCGAGGCACGCCTACACTCGGCTAAAAGACAAGCTAACGATGGTGATGATGATTTCATGTGTTTCTCACAAACATCGTACATCTCTTCTGTCTTCTTGGATACCAACCCGCTACCATAATTTTCCTTCTGCTCCTGTTATTCCCTTTGTTGGGTGGTGATTCTACCCCTAAAATACTTGCCCACAATCCAGTAATCGTACTATTACTACTACTACCAACGCCCATTTACACAAACCGAAATAGGCAGATAGGGAGAGAGAGAGCGAGGCTTGAAATGAGAAGTCTTTGAAGGAAAAAGTTGTTCCACTTGTTCCAACGGGAAGAATTACCAGCCAAAAAAAAAGAAATGTTACTAGTATTACCACCACTGGTACGAATTTGGATCGACATAAAGGAATGTGAATTTCGACCTTATTTGATGAATGCATCTTGAAGTAAATTTTCTGCTTCAGTGAATACATAGCTGGAGCGAATGGAAAAACAAAATACAACTTTCTGGCGCACAACGAAAAAGACTCATTTAATTCACTACCTGCCGCTTTCGATGCATGTTCTTGCGCTCTACTTACGACTTCTTCCAGAGTATGTGCTTCTACGCTACAACAAGCTACCGAAATTCTCTCCTCTTTTACTACAAGTAGTTCAGTGTAACATGGCTTTTTCAAAGACGGGCACATAAAGATGTACATCCATATACAAGTAACATTATATGATTTGCATTACCCAAACAGTTCCGATATCCTGTCAGCGTTCATTGTTCGCCAGTTCACCATGTTGCGTGGGCATTTGTATGAACACACTTATGTAAATAATACATAATGCCTACGTATATAATATACTTGTTTCTTTTTTTCTTTTTCTTTCTCTCTCTCTCTCAGACTTCTATCCGGATTTTACTTATAAACAGCACAACTCTGAGAGAAAAAAAACCCGAAAAGCTTCATTGAGCAAAAAAGAAGGGAACGCCGACTACAATAACAGGTTTCAAGATAGTAGATATGCCAAAACCCAAAGTGTAGTCAGACAAGCAAATGAAACGTTCAAATGGTGTGTAGTTTTGCTCACTCCTTTTTAAACTCACTTCTTCGTCTCCTGCTGTGCCTGTCTGCTTGCATTACTATACAGATTAACTGAAAGTATCCAACGATATATGTATACTTTAACTTTCTCTCCCTGGTGCCAACTCCCAACGTAAACATATACCTAACAGCCTACGCATTCTGTGCGAAATAGAGGAAACCTTTTGGAATATGTGCAGAATACATACCGGTGGGAAACGGGTGCTTGCTAAAGCAATGACCACGTTTAGCAAGCCGTTTGAAACTGCTACACGCTAAATATACACACAACACACTTATTTTTATTTTATATCGATGTCATTTATGTATCATGTAGCCGGCTGCTGCTGACGAAAAGAGAGGCTGTGCGGAAACTAGCGTTTAGAAATGGAGTTTAACTGGGCCTGAGTTGTCCTCTGGGTAGTTGCTTAACTAACGAGTACGGAGAAGAGAAACAATAAAAATGGAAGGGCTTAAGAAAGAGGAAATTCTTTTGGAATGTGAGCTTTCTTTTCCTCCAGCATGGCACATAATTTTGAATATATTCTTTAATGCTACTACAACTACTACTACTACTACTACCACCCCTACTGCTGCCTTTTCTCTCTGAGTAATGACGAAACAAACACTGATGGCTCTTGTGTGTGTGCTGTCTGGGAAAAAGAACGAAACGGAAAGTGTCGATGAAAAGTTGCTCATTGTACCTTCACACAATAGCATCTCTTCGTCTCTCCTTACAATTCTCCTCTTAAAAACAAGAATGAACAATGAGAATTCTTCTTGGCCGTGATTCATTCTAAGGAATGAGGAAAGGACATATACGGTGGCGTGTACAGTGTACTGTGTACAAGGGAAAAGGAGTTCTCTCTCTCTCTCTGTGTGTATGTAGTTTAACAGAAATGCTTTTCTCGTTGCTTGTGTAAGCACTACAGCACCAAAATTTCGTTACAAGAAGAAAAGGGAAAGGTGAACTATTTAGTGAAAATAAATAGAAACATGTTAAACACGAATAATAATGAAAACGCAGAGAGATGATATATAAAAGGTATAGACTACAGGGAGTATACTTTTCTTGCCAACTTTTTCCTTTTCCCCCTTTTCCATCTCAGCCAGTGTTGTTTTCAACAGGAACTAGTACTAGTTGATGGGGGGAGAGAGAGAAAGAGAAGCGTCGTCGTTTGAATTTGAAACTTGAATAATACGCAACATAATACTATGCAAATACTTTTGAATGCTCAGAGAGAAAGACAAGAACATCAGATGTGGAGACCTCACAGCATGCCATGCTACGCATAAAAATGGATGTACAGCCACGAAAAGTGGGGACGATGATGAGGATGATAAGAGGAAGAAAAAGTGTCTGTTTATTCTTTGCCTGTGGTTGTGGGTTGGTTTGCTTGTTGTTTTTGTTGTTGATTTGATAACTCATCTTGACGGATATCCGCTTTTTATTGTGTGCTTTGTCTCACATATGCATACTTTCTGGAAGGCATGCCTGTCTCCCTATTGTTACCCCTTTCGGGCCACTGTTCTCCCGTTGTTGGGAGGGAACACAAGCTGACATTGTTCTTGTTTGCGCTTTGTATTAAACATGCTATAGTGTTAGCACTCGCTCTTGGGTGTTTCGTGTGTAGTGCATATATTAATTTCACTTTTGTAAGTTTGAAGGCTCAAGGAAGTTGGTAGAAAAATGCTGTTTTTTTATATTTTGACTTTTGAGTATACATGCGAGAATAGACATAGAGAGGCAGCTGAGATTTTGTTTCTCAAGTAGGAACGCTCTTTTAATGGAACAGTGTGTTTGCTTGTTTAAAAGTCGAGAGCAGTGGAAAGTTGGAATGATGGAAAACTTTTGAGTAAAATGATTATTGTTATGGAATACGCTTCTGTCCTTGCCGGGTACTTTGTCTGAGAGTACTAAAAAGTTATGCAACTAACTACAAAATTTTTAAACGTGGAAGAAAAAATATTCATACTCTGCTGACTTCAACCATTTACAGGCTTGAGAAAATTTTCATTTTGTACAGCAAGTGATCCTGCTTTAACAGAGAGAGAGAGAGTGTATGTGTGTAGAGTCAGAGTGTAGACTAATGTTTACAAGGGATCAACCATTTTACAAATGTATAAATACTTTTGAGCTGCGATTAAATTCGATCAACCAATGCCCTGTTGTGCAGGGAAAGGGAAGGCAAGTCAGGAAGTAGAGCATGGGATAGTTAAAAAGTTGTTTTACAGTGCAGTGAATCGATACAATGCAATCTTAATGGCAGGATATGGAGAAAATCGCTTTTCTACTGTGATAAGATGAGACAACCATGAAATCACACAGCATGCTTAGTGCTTGCCAGTCTGTTAGCTACTTTGAAATTCGCTGGGTTTTGTATTCTGCATAACAACAATCAACGTTAGATTGAGTTCCCTCCGCATAGTAATACAATACAACATATACATGCCACGTACGTGCATCTCTATACTTATCCTTATCACACTTTTACACAAAAAAATCTCAAAATTCATCCCAAATGTTTGTCAAACTGGGAAAAGTTACAAAAGTAGGTTATAAATGAGAAAATAACAAGTTATACGATCTAATCCATTGTGCTGGGAATCCAGCTTTACTGTTTAGATTCAAGTACTAATTGTACTGTTTATCGTCTCCTATTAAAATAAGGCATTATAAAATATCTGTAAATGTTGTTGCGTACTTTACGTATATGTACCAACAGCATTACGTGGGCATCTACTACAGGTTGTGGACAAATGTCAAGAACAGATACGCCAAAATCCTTGTCTGAGAAACTAACAAAAACAAGCTATTATTACAGTTTACAGGGGATGCTGCTACTGCTGCTACATGAAACCGAATGTGTGTACATAGGGAAAATGGAATAGAAATGAAAGCCAGCCATTTATCCGCCACCAATTCTACCGCACAAATGAAATGAGACTTTACAGAAGAAAATTGCTTGTCACAAAATGCAGTTTTGTCTGGTTAGTGGTTCTACCTATATGACAGTGGTATAATGAAAGCAGAAATAAAACTGGCAACAACTTTTTTCAAAGCCTGTAAGGGAGTTTCAAACACAGAACGTGGTTGCTTGTTGCTACTACATCCTGGTATACAACACAGGCAACTACTACCACGACTACTCGCGGTGAGGTTGAGTTGCAACACAGAAGCAGCGAACACACATACACGCAAACACAAGGAGAGAGAAAGAGAGAAAAAGCAGCTCGGCGAAAGAATAATAAGTAAAATGTTCTCTCTTTTTAAACTTATGTTGTTGTGTGCCTGCCTGGGGGAATGAGGAAAGGGGCAAACAGGGAAACATTTCAGGGAAGTTTTTGTAAATAACCAAACATTTGCATTTTGGCCAGTTACTATTCCAAAGTTAAAGTACCACATTAACTACGTGTCCAAAGATGGAGCTTCATGAAAACAGTAATAATAACAGTATAAAAGTGGAGGGATGTTCGTGCTCAGAGGGGTTTTGTTCCACGTTCGAAAACGGTAGGGAAAACAAAAGCAATGAGGACGACGAAGAAGAATTGAAATGAATTCTAAACAGTGCAATACCAGTTCCACTGCTGCTGCGGTTGCAAGTTAAGCAACTTCATCTAGCGTCTACATAACCATTGCCTCCCTGTGTAAGGAGGTATTTATGTATACGCAATAATAATAACAACAATAATATCATATTATTTATGTTCCTAGACACATCTCCCCATTTGAGTGCTAGAGATTTCAGTTTTCTCTCTTTATTTTCTCCCTTTTTACACAGCTCCTAGCATAATGCAATGAGCTATTTCAACAACATTAATGCTTGCGAATGTAATTTTAAGTGAACATGTAAAGACAGGAAAACGGAGGCGAGAGGATATGCGAATGTCGTGTAGTATTTTTTTGCTGGTATGTGCCTACAACACAAAATGTACAAAGATGGCTCAAAAATGTTGAACGCACGGAAGAGCTATAAGGGAGGGAGAGAGAGAGAGAGAGAGAGAAAGGGGCAGACAAACATATAGAAAGGAAATAGGTTGTTGGGGAAAGAAAATAACATATTATAATAAAAGTGGCTGGATGTACTTTGCACATCACATTATATTATGGCCCTTTTCCCTAACGAAATGAGTTGAAAAAGTACCTGGATTTCACGGTTCTCATCCCGAATAACAACATAACACTCTCATGAAATAGGTAGTAAACTTATTTACATTAAATATACACACAGCTACACACATACACACAGGCATTTTACAACAGCCTAAGCACGACGTTTATATCCAGTACAAGAGGAAAACTACCATTTCATGCTTCTCGAGACATTTATTTCTCTATTTTTCCTAACTAGCCCAGGCACACTTATAAGTACACCAGGAACGTATACATACATCCCTCCTCAAACCGACGACGACGGGGAGCGTGAGAGACGGACTAAATACGTATACTCCTACTCAAACGGCATTATAAGCACAACAACAAACAGCAACAACAAAACCGCTAGAAGATTTTTTTTTATACCATCAGCGTTTGAGAACATTATCCTTTATGGCTGGTTGGCTACACGGTGTTTACAGTTACCTCTTTCAATACTCCGGGTACTAGGTTGCATTTAAGTTTTTACATCTTTCCAACACTATCACTCCGTATCCACTTGCATCACCATCCCCGCAAAATAGTACGCTGCTGTTGGGGGGAGGTATTCAATTTTGGAGGAATATAATGTGTGCACTGCTACAACTGTAGACTGTAGGGATAGGGATCTCTACGTTCTCCTTCATTTTACGTCGTTTAAGGACAGTCAACAACGATAATGAATGTATGTACTAAGGGCAGGTATAAGGAGTGCTCCTACATGTTTGTGTGTGTGTGTGGATGGAGGAAAAGCTGAATTGAACCAGGCACTTGGAGTCTTTATGGGTTTAATATTCATTTGCCAAGTACGCATTACTGCACATCAACGATTATGGAATTATTATATGGCATTAAACAACCAGTCGCTACGAGGAGTAGCACAGTTGTTGTCTCGCAACCCGCGTTTATGCAAGCCTCACAAGACACACATTATTGCCGCGAAGTAATGACGGGAAATGAAGGGATTAATCGGTTTCATAGATTAAAGGTTGCTCAAGTAACTTACTAAGTATAACGAAGTGACACAAATAGACAGGCAGGTGGGGAAGGAGACACGGGCAGGGAAAATCACCGTGTAGAGGACGATCCAATAAGCGCTTTCCGCTGTTTCATTCCCCTCGCATTACCATTTTATGCGCGCTCGTTTATTAGATCATTGAAAATGTTTTGGTGCGCGTCGTAGTCAAGTTAGGAATGATTAGCATTAGCAATTATCGTTAATGAGAGTCAAAAAATGAAGAAGTATCGTCGTATTTATTCTTCTCCTTGTGTAGCGTGCTATCGGAAACGTGTAGTGTGTACACACACATTGAAAGTAATGCATAAAATGTGTCATTTGATGGAAAGAGTTCATAAAAAGGGAGATATTCAAGTTTTACGATTGACAACAGCCAACCGCAAGCCATCATAGTGCTTTACCTTATTCACGTCCCAAAATCAAGTCAATAGCCGAATTAATGATTTTATTCTCTCGCTACGCTGCTGCCGGTGAAATTCCCAGTTTTATAGGGGGAAGAATGGCACCGACTATTTTTAAATCAAGTACCAAATTATTCTACTTACTTTCACATATATATTCCATGATGTCTCAACTTTTCGCATTTATTGGGAAAAAAGAAAAGGGGCAATGCAAATGAATGTGGTTGCTAACTGAAGTGAAAGTGGGAAACATCGTTAGCTATTTAACGGTCCCATTCTGCTGTTTATTATAGGTCTCATCAATGTTTTATTGAGGTGGATATGCACTCAAAAAAGAAAGATGTATAGCACAAGCGAAGCACCTACTCACGTACCCCTGCCTTAAATATGCATTTGTTCGTAGTTAGAAGAAAGCATCTATATATTTGCTGTCGAACGTCTGCCGTGATCGAGTGAGTACCATCAACTTTGGAATTTTGCGCGATGGGTGTGTGTGTACTTTCCATTTCTTGCTAAATTCTGTTCATGTACCGCTAATATTATTCTCAAGAACTGTCAGAAAACTTGTATCCCCCACTCTCTCCTTCTCTGAACTGCTCCCACTCTCCGGTCTCTGTTGAGGTAGTGAATACTTCAGATGAATGCGTTTGGTTAGATATTTAAATATAACTAATTACAGAATCAACACAATTTATTGTAATGTTGAACAGGCTGAGACTGCAATCAAATTTATACGACAAGCAACCCAGGGAGAAACTCAACTTCCAGTTACGGTGAATTACTTACATAAATACTCCGTGTAGGACTTTCCTTGCCGAAGCCCATTACCAGGCAAGAGTATTTCTCGAAATGTTCACGCGGAACGGTAGGAGCAGAAGAAATAAGATGGTGATATATTTACTTATTGTATGACAAGCGAAGATTTTAAGCTCGGTAGATTTTCTCTTTTCTCTTCAGTCGATTTGTTCAAAATTCTTGAGACATCACCAAATGAAAACATTTTTGAGCTCATTCATCTACCAAGCACACCGGTGCTTCAATTTTGTCATCGAATAAATCTCTGTCCTCACTTTCGCTTTTCTAGATCGGTCTCATTAAGTCGTACACCAAGAAAGAAAAAGCAATCCTAAAGAAAGCTCTACTCCTGCTGCTGCTACTACCACCGCTACAACACCCCCATCACCGCCACCACCGCGATCACCAATCCTGACGTTGCTGCATTTCAGTCTCATCTTTGCAAACAACGTGATCAAGATGATGAGAATATATATTGCATTATTACAAGCGACCTGCTACAACCATAACACACATTTGTATCTCCCATTGCATTCCTTCGGGTGTGGATATAGCCAACAGAGCGCATACATATAACACCCCTAATGCCCATTACAAACCAGAAAAGAAAAAGAATGTGAGTAATAGAGAATCAGAAACGGCGAGACAGAAGAATAACCGCACAGACTAACACCACCAACAAAACGTTACCTACCTTTTCTGTAACTCTTGTAGATCTTCTCTAACAATTTCACTGCGGCCATGAGAAATTTTTCTTGTTTTTTTCACTAACTCACTAGCTGAAGAAATTGCCATGATTTTATAATAATATTTGACTGCACGAATTTCTATCTTTCTTTCTCTCTCTCTCTCTCCTTTGCTCACATATACACATCGTCATTCTACTTTTATACATCTATTGTATTCATTCATTTTGCTTCCGCTACCACCTCAACCACCACCGAACCCTTTTTACTATTTACAGTCTCGACGAATCGTCATCATTTTCTTCCAGCGCAGCACGAATAATTCTTTTGGTCTCAAAGAATTCCTTCATAGGATCTATCTATAGATACATTTTATGCTATCGTTTTTATTTTAAATGAATTGCTCTACGCTTTTCGCCACATATAAGTAGTGGCAACGGTGATGGTACAGAATTCTCTCTATATGTACCGCTGCATTTCTCCATATATTATATTGAGTTGTGGGAAGAAAAGCAGTGCACACAAAACCGTTTTCCTTTTCTATGTACATGCTTTACCCACTTGCTTGCGTTTTTCCACGAAACGCTCCGTTGAAAAGGTACACGGGATAATCTCATTAGGCCCATGCAATAGTAAACCTCTTTTACAATCTAACATCGACAATGAAAACGACGATAAAATGAAGAGAATCTCGTGTACTCTCCTCATTTCTCTTTTATATACGAAACCAAGTTAGTACACAAACACACACACACACACACACAATTTTGAGTAGCACTGCACTACCACCCAAACTAAACCTATTTCTGGTTATTGCCTGCATTCAATTCAACATTATGATCATGTGCAACATTCTATATAATAATGTTTGTGTGTGTGTATGAGTGAGAGAGCAAGATGTGTAGTCTGGACCAAATTTAAAAAGGACGGGAGAAACCAGTGTTTATATCTATATACGCGCTTATCCATAGAGAGACCTCCACACACTCGTAAACAGTTTGCATTACCCATGAAAATAACAAGTGATGGGAAGTCATAACTAAAAACGCGTTGCAAAATTACAAGTTTGGATCTATTCATACTGTAAACTTACATAAAAACCATTGATTACCCAATCCATTTCCACATGTTAAGAATAAATATTGTGAAACATGGTTCCCCTTAGGGTATCTAGTAGTCTCTTCAGTCATGTACGGTTTTTTTTGTGTGCCAAAACGATGTCGTTTTACAGTTTTTTAAAAGCATGTGTGTATCTATCCATCTATACGCGCCTTTATATTATTCCACCAAATACGACGCATATTTGGTAAATAATGTAATGTCCGCGCTTAAGTGGAGCACCGGCTTTGCAAAACACAACTATATCTAATGTTTGGTATCCCTTATTGTTGTTTTCCTTTGGTAGCCTCGGCGTGTGTGCACTTTGCTTTCTCATCGGCCGCCCGCAGTAATAATAATGGTCGAGGGAAGATTGTATTTCTTCTCTCGTACATGAGTACTTATTACGACTTACATGATGATTGTATGCAGATAGTGCGTGTTTTTGCATACTCACAATGGAATGCTAACACATAACATCATTTTCCTTCCAGCTTCCCAGAGAAATCTTTAAAGAGAGAAGGAGAAAGAGAGAGAGAGAGATAGAGTTTGTTTCTATACACAGCTTGTGGGAAAGCGTGTGTAAAAGGAAATGTTTATTACAGAAATGGAAGTAGTAGAGGGAGGGAGGACTAACAAGATTCATATGAATGGGCCAGATAGTTCCCATACTGACCCCAAAGGATCATGTTTCCCAAGGAAAAGTAGTAGTAAAATTGGCATGGTTAGGCAATAAGAGGATTCCCCAGATCTTGCCCAGTTCCCCAAGTTGAACGATGCAAAAGAAAATTTGTGTGTAACCTCGTGTCTTCCTACCAGCAAAGTCTCCCTTGTGAATGTATGTGAACGAACGTATCCAATAATACGGGGATGATACAAGGAAAAAACGGGTACAATTTATAAAATTTTCTGTAAGTGGGCACAAATACGTGTGTATGTGCAGTTCTCAAAACGTTCTTTAGTCCGTTTAAAGTATAAACATTTCACTGCCTATAAAAGAGGCACATATCAAAACTTACCAAGCGGATGAATGTACACATACACACAAACACACACATACATATGTGCTTTACGTACCGACAGCAATACACGTATATTTTTGTTAGCTCGCCTAACCGATTTTCTGGTTTCTTACACAAGACATCTCTGTCTCGCTCGCTGTATGTGTGCAAGTGTATTTTTGTGGAAGACAAGAAAAGTCGCAGAGTTATGGTAAAAACATACGATGAAGTGAGCGAGAAGAAAAAAAGTGTAAGGTGAAAGAGGTATTACGAGAAGGAGGAAGTCGACGAGGAAAACAGGGGTCGAAAAAATTCTTCTTAAGCCATCAACCTTGATGCCATTATCCTTCTGGCTTTTTCTCCACAACTCACGTACACCGCACCACCAAGCAGGCTTTCTCCTTTTTTCTTTTTAAACATTTTTTTCTGGTTTTGTTCCACATGAATATGCATGTATCTACAGCCTACCTACAAATATACGACCATACGACGTAGGCATATAATATTATTCCGGTGTTTTAATAATAGCCGCCACTCTACGTACACCTTTGTTATACGTTCCCCGCTTTTTAACTAGACGGTGATGTGTTGCGTTTTTTACATTTTAATGCCTGAATATCAAGAATCATCACTAAAAGCAGTAGAGGTAGTATCGAAACGACGACTATTTTTTTCCTTTTTACTGGTATGTGAGGAGACACGGTAATGCCTTTTGTCTATCGAGAAACCAGAATAAATTCTTTTTTTCCCACTTTCTCCCCGCCACATTTGTTTAAGGTTATCGGGTATCTGCATTACTACTTTTATTGCGTTTCGGAAGATGCATATTTTTCATTTTTCATCTTGTCTCTCGACAAACGTAAACTTTCTTTTGTTGCTCGTACTAGTCGTACAACATGCACCGGGAATGCACGTAGCAAAAGTACAACCCCAGCTTTTATTAAAAAGTTGTACACCCGTACACTCGGGCATATTTCACCTTTTGGAAGAACATGTCGTATAGACATTTTCCCTTGCCGAGGTAACTTCCCGGCTACGTGGATATGTTGCTGTCACGTTCGTGCACAAAATCTTTTTATTTCCACGTTTATCATAATCTGCAAAATTGCTTTTTTTGCTCTGTACCGTCTATCCTTTGTTTTTACTAAATTCTGTGGACTACTTGACTACAATTTTAATTCCCCACTACCGATAATGTGGCAAAGGATGATGGTGACAAAGAGGAACGTTCATGGCTAGAAATTCCCCGACATTTTAAGGAATTAACAACAACCATGTGTGTGAGCAATGAGCACCCTCGTTAAACACGTTTTAAGCCCTGAATTTATTTAGGCTTATAGCTGTTTTACTTTTATTTGTGCCCTGCATTCCCCCACAAAAATGACATTTTAATTTCACCATCAACATTTCCTGACTGATAATGCTCCGTTGGCTACGCGTAGTTATAAATTATTACTTCATAAACCTATTTATTAAGGTAGGCGACGTGAAAGAGTCGGAAAGTAAGCAGAGGATGCCCTACTTTCCTATCAGAGACGTGGTAAGACCCGTTACCAACTTCCCCGCTGGCGCTCAACTTAAGTACCTGCGAATGAATGTTCCGTGACAGTCGACTTTCAGTCAAAAAGAAAGATGGTGTCAACGTTTCCAGACTAAAGGTGGTTTTATATTGATGGAGTTATTCCGATCCATCCAACAACCAAAGCTGGAGGCATTATTTTCTCCGCTTTTCATCCTTCTTCACCCTTTTCACAGGAGCATCATATTATCCAATATTGCAAAAACACTTGGCGGGCTGGAATCTTAGCATTACTCTACCAAACATATATCCACCTTTAGTTGCGAACCACTTGCAGATATTACACGTCATTTGTCTTGCCGGTACAACACGGTGTTTTAGTGTCATTTATTATTTATTTTATTACATTAGATATTTGTTTCACGTAACACTACTATTCTTCACAGTTTTCCATCAAACAAAAACCTCGTCTCAAAATAAGATCTTCTTTATATGCTCCCATCTATATATATTGAAACTACTTACTAAAATTAAAAATGAAAAGGTATGCCGATTCGCCGCTTCTGCAAAACAAATACACTTAAATACTAACAAATGGGAGGTCGATTAAACTTTTGCCAATTGGAAATGCCCCCAAAATTCTTTCCCATTTCTAGTTAGTCCTTTGAATGTGGCAATTCGTTAGATTAGATTCAACTGTGAGAGTCATAAAAGTGCAAATTTTCGATTATTGCGATCGTTGCACTTTATCGTACATTTCGATTGGTGGAACGATCCTTGTAAGTGAATAAAGTCTCCGACAAGTGTACACTAATAGATACAAAATTAGTTAGCAAGCATGGTAGAGTGGAACTTTTTTTTGATAATTCCCACTCGACCTCTTAAGAAAGGCCCGTTTCCCTCTCGTCATCTTAAGTATGGAAAGCTGCTATTACATAATAAGGGCGAAAGAATGTGCTACGCAGTGGAGTGCGTAGTTTGGTGCTGCATGAACACCGAAAGCGGAGCATAAAAATACCAAATGTTTTTTTTCACGAAAGAGATAACATCTACGATCATGATGATGACGGCTTTGCCGTCTTTTGCTTTCTTCCTCTTTCTTGTCTCCTCTCTCTCTCTCTCGCTCCTTTCACTCTTTAACGCTTTGCGTTTCTGGCCAAAGAAGTATGAATGTCGTTTCATTCTCGTACACATGACGTAATTTATTACGTTGACTGCCAGTTTGACTTGCTTCCTTATCTCGAGTGTTTCTGCCAACGACAAGTACATACAGCAGTCAGCAATAAATGAACATCCAGAGAAGCAAGCCGGGATGTAAAATGCCAAGCAAATGAATAAGTGTGCCTTAAAGGTTTTAAGGTTTTATGATTCTTTAGCTTTTCTCCGGCTTTAGTGTCCTTTCTACACAACACATATTATCGTATTGCTAAACAGCAATAAATTCCCGGGTATAGAGAGTAGAGTACATAGTTTAAAAAGTTTCTTCCCGCATTTTTTTTATTCTCACACTCTGTACTCTGTACATACTTACAACTTATAAGAGGACGCTTTTTGCATTAGAACGCTCATGTGTTTACCATCAAGTCATCCATTCTTTCACACTCAACTACTCACCGAATAAACAAGCATGCATGACTGATATCTTTTTTTCTCTTTACAAAGGGCTACATAAAAGTGTATGTATTCATTTCATAGTGAAAACTGAGATCATGGTAATCTGCTGGTGCTCTGCTTTTGGTGATGTATGAACTGACATCGTGGCGCTTTTAAATTTATACCAAGATAAATGTCTAAATCAATGTGATGGTCACAGCATATCAATATCCAAGCGAAGCGAGAGAGAAAGGCGAGGGCGAAGGATAAGTTGAAAAGAATGGTGTGGTGTATAAATACTTTTTCGTTTAGGGTGCTGGAGAGGAAATGATCTAAAGTGAAAAATGCGTGTGAGAAATGGCATGTCCTTGAATAACTTTGGAGCACACAAGTCTCGTTTCATTACCGACATCATTTTATGGATTTTAAACATTATTAAAATTTAGGAGAAAAATGCGTGCTTTTGGTGCTTTTTATGCTGCCGTACTTACAAAGAGGTACTATGCATCTTCTCACTCTCCCCCAGCATATTATCTTGTTTCCATTATTTTTACAACTACTTCCCTTTAACAACATTTTCGTTATCTTCCGAACAGACGACGACGTTGGAGGGCCTGATAGTAAAAAAGACAACGGGGAGGATTGTGGAAGAAATTTTTGTTCTTCCATTTTTGACAATTTCTTGTCTGCCTAAAAGTTTTTCGGTAGTTAGTGGTACTTGAGAAAACATTATAGAATCTTTATGGTTCACAGCCACGGCAATCAAAAAACGTAACAAAACGGCAAGAAATACAATAGCAGAATAGACGGTGATGATGACTATTGTAAAAGGAAAAGTTTATTTCTCCGGGTGATTCAAGTAACTTTGTTAGTATAACTTTTCCCTAAAAATCACGCCCTGGAACGCCGTAAAATGGCATAATATGCTGTCCATTTCTCGGAGAGGCCTAATCAAAACGTTATGTAGGGAGCGACATTAAAATATTTTCATAGTTCATTTCCAACTTTTGTGGTCTAACGTATATAAAAACATAACACTTATTAAGTAAGAGAAAATACATTAAAAAGATAAAATACATACACCCAGGCCAGATGAAGTTAGCAAAAAATTTAAGACCTGTCTAGTCAAGTTAGCCATAAGTTCCTGTGTTCCTAAAACGCATTCCAGAATCAATTTCATTCTGGTTGCTGTACTTAAAATACTTTGTACTTGTACATGATACGTACTTCAAATCGTGATATAAGCTAAATCCTCATACGTGGCATCCGGCAGAATATCGCCTATAAAATCTTCAAATCTCTGCAAAGGTAATATGAGATGGTACTTTGGATTATGCTGTAATGGCAGTTTATCCTCAGAAGTAAAAAAAAGTTTTTTTTTTCAATTTAATACGAAAGTCAGGAGATTCCAGCTACTCGCAAAAAAAGGAAGTATTTCACGCAGTAAAATTTTTAACTTTATTTGTGGGCTTTTGTATGAAAAAACTGTCATGACTCAATTCAAGCAGACGTAGTACTCTTACGCCGATTCTGTGTCAACACAACATTGCAGAAAGACTACAGAAAACAACACGACGCTGAAATTTTATGAAATAAAAAACGCAATGGTATGAAAGGACGTGCAATAAAGCTCAATCGCTCATATTCAAGTGGACATTCGTCCCCCTCCAGAAATCCCTGCCATAAAAGCTGAAGATTCTTCTCATCCCGTCATTTAGAAACATAAATACGGAAACAGGCAGAATTGGTCATACGATACAGTCAGCCGTTTTGCTGATATCGGTGAGGAACCTTGTATGTTTTTATTGTGGCTGTCTACTGAAATGTACCTTTGTAAGCTTTTGTCCTATAGGGATTCTCTCGAGGCTGATCGCACTGCAATGGGAATTATACCAGCCATGAAAAATAATTTTAGTGGAGCACCATCTCAATACTGTTTGCATCGTTTACGTTTCCTTTTCAATTGTGCACGCATTGCTTTCACAAGAAAAGAGAACGCCTTGTGAATCCTATATCTCCCCTTGAGCGTTGAGCAGGAAGTGCCGGATGTAGCAGAAGGTATATTATTGCGTATATACATTTTTGCTTTTTGCTGTTTTCTCCTTTTGCCGCTCTCCCTTCCACCACCAAACATCTCCCCATTACAAGTGAATAGTCACAGCGAGAGAAACGTGCAGTCATTGACAGTAATGCTTGGACGCACTATACTGCATCACGGGTAGGTAGATATAGGGTGAATGGTGTATAAAAACTTGGTTGGTAGTACGGTCGCCACTGAAGAAGAAAAACAACTGACAACGAAAGAAGTGAAAGAAAAAAGACAAATGCAAGGACTATTGGGAATGGTGAAAGCAGCTGCCTCAGGAACACAATAAAACTAACATTTATAACAGTGTAAACATATAGGCACATACACAGCAGCAGTAGCAACATCCATTCCTTTCACTTTCCCTGCCAGTATTTTCTTCAAGATGCACTGGTCCATTGCAATTCTATTCAGTCAAGCAAGTGTCAACAACAGCTTAGCAATGCGGGGAGAATCTCCTTGCGAGATCACGTCATTATCATTATCCTCGTATGTTATGCTGTTATATGCTAAAATACAGTTTTCTAAAAACCGCCTGTCTACCCTGTCTGTCTTGGGGCTGTTGTGCCATGTCCATTCCATAAATTGTTTCGTTTATATAGTAACAAACGGGTACATTTTATATGCGAGGTACACTACTAGGTGACCGGGTAGTCGACGCAAGGGTAACGTGCATCATTCATTCGCAGTACGGCCATTTGCTGGTAGGTGCACTGAAAGAGTGTAATCCCATAAACGGACTGAACCACGTCGTCTTTCTCTTTGCATCTGCTGACCAATATCAAATATCGAGAGTTCCAAAAGGGAGAACATGTTCCGCATTCTTAGTGCTTGCAACGTGTTCTTTGACAAAGAACTTATTATTCACCGTCAAACTCATGTGTGAATGACTACTGCCTTTAGGTTCCTCAAATAATAATTCTTTTCTTCTTTCCTTTTACTGTTTCCTTCTTGTTTGATGGAATGGAATAGTCACGAAAGGAATTGAACCTATCGGGTTTCGTCTTTGTTTTGGCACGAATTCATAAAAGAAAGTGATCCTTTCTCTTACCCGCTACGACTACAATTCCTACGACTCTCATTTGCAAAGAAGCGCGCATATATATACACGAAGTACACTACTATGTACTTTCCCTAGAAGCAGCTTGTGTATGCGTTTTTTATAAGCCAAAAGGGATTGTTATCACCTTACTTACACCGACATTCATGGTAAAGATAATAAAGCATGTTCTAGCAGAGAACGTCCCTGCTTCATCACATCACTATAATAATATTTGGTATACAAACTTTCTCGTGTAACTAGGTAGTCGTCCTGTCGTCTTTGCAGAGTGGAGAAGTGATTCAACAAAAGAGTCATAGGAGTGTGTAACAGCCGTGCGGGTGCTTCATCTTAAGTTGGAACGGTATCGTATCTCGACGGGAAGATGGAACATGATCGGGGTAAGAAAAGAAAATATCTACGACGAGGTTTCAGAATAAACTGCATGGATCCATCCGTTATATACATACATAGGAGGAACATCTTTTATTTGGAGAAGGTGTCACAATTTTTTTCCGTATATACTCTCCCGTCCCATATTGATCGTAAACTTGGAGAGGATATCGCACATTCGACGAGCTATAGATAGCCTTGGAATTGTAGACATGACACAATGCATTCGCTTATCGTGTATACAGAGAGGAAACATGTACACTTTAAGCCTGACTCTAAACAGGAAGAATAAAGAGTACAGTTTACTCCCTTCTTTAAGCAGTCACAATAGTTTAATACAAAAACGAAATCTTGTGGGGTAAACAGGGAAAATGCATGCCAGCCCAGGGTTGTAAACTAGTCTGGAATCAGCTATATAGCTCGATTACCAGAAAAATGGGTGCCTATTTTGATATGAGCGCGGCGCGGTGGATGAATGAATTTAAAGCTGGAATGAACTTATTCTGGGCACATGCATGGAACCGAGAACCTGCTATTGAGTGCACACGTTCGTATGCAATGCTTGTGCCTTTAGCAGTTTTTTGTGTTATTGGCAACCGTGTGCTTTGCTGGCACCACCGCACGTCACTCTGCTATACGGCCGTTACCACCTCTATACCACCACCATCAGGACGACATTTAAAGTTTCTTCTGTTGTGGTGTACACTTTGTTATGGGAAAAGGGAGAATCTATATGCATGGGAGCTCATTTAGTAAAAAGCGTATGCTCTTTTCTCAAGATAAGTGGATTGCTACCTTTAAAAGGATTTCACTCACACGAAATATTGCCAATTCTTGCATCTTTTGCTGATTGAGTACTCAGCTTAAAGGAACAACGGTTCCAATAGCATTGGCAGTGTACAAACATGTCGTAGTACGAGAAACACGTAGAGTCTAGTGACGGGAAAGAACGCTCTTATAAAAAGGATGACTGCTGCATAGAATCGAATTTTGGTTGCTCTTTTGGTGTTATATGGAAATAAAAGAGAATAAACGGCTGTAGTAAAATGTCTTCATCTCATCGCTCTCTCTCTCTCACTCTCTCTCTCTCTCTCTCTAGCTGACTCTCCGCTCGACTGTTAAATCTTAGGTATGGTATATGTCGTTTTCCATAACAGTTTTTTCTACTTCTGTTCAAATTGTGTACGAAACAGTGGCGTTTTGAACAGTCCATTGATAAGCAGCTTTGCTATGTTGGTTTTAGTTTATGAGGAAAATGTCTACTGTCGGTATATTTATATAAAGATTTTATCAGATGCGATATCTTTTTTGTCTATCATCAATATTTATTGATGGCTTGTCATATTTCGTGTTTTATGCTGAAACAACAAATTTAACGATATAACGTACTTCAAAAGGAAATAAAGACAACTCCACTCCATGAGCATGCAGGATAAGAATACAGGAAACAATATTTACTCAGCGCTACTACAAAGATAGATGTATACTTGGTGGATTTGTAAAAAATATAAATATGACCATTTCTTGTAAAAAAAAAAATAAGTTGATTACTCGGCTATTGAATCCACATTTGTATACAGAGGCGTTTGTTATTGTTTTGTTGCTTCAGCTGTAATGTTTCCAGTTATTCCAGTAGAATGGAGTTCTATACAGTGGAATATCTTAATCTTGAATCTGGACAGAGAAAGAATGGTGATTGGTGAAGGAAGATACGAGAAGAATTACAATGTAAGTGCATGTGTCGAAATCTGTGATCATCGATCGATCGTTGATACTTGTTAGGGCTGGGAACGAATGTGAAAAAAGAATGAACTGTCTGCCCTAAAATTTATGTGTATTATTATTGTTCCTCCTTGTTCGGGAGTTTTGGTTTGCAAATGATTAATTTAGATATATTGATACGAACTCAGAGGTATGGTGTTACGTAAACTGTACAATTAAACATACTATTTATTTATAATTTACTAGCTCATTAATATGTATTGGAACGTACAAAACAAATTACGTATTATATATACAATTAAATCTACTGAGGCCTCAAGGACAAAAACAGTTAACGCGGTGAGTTCTAAAACTTATTACGTTAAAACACGCCGTACTACAAGTTGTACAGCTTAAATACCCTTACCAATAGAGATAGAGAGGGGAACACCTAAAGATTAGCTTAACCATGGCAAGGTTAGACTGGCTGGGGATGTTCCACCGTAAGGGTTTTGTGAAGGGGCGGGCTGGCAAGCCTTTCCCTCATAAAACAGAAACAAATACAAAACACAACATATTCACCTTAAAATTACTTTGACAATGCAGGAGACAAACGTAGGTTGACGTTGTAGGTGGAGGGAAATCAATCGGGGTGGAGGTGGAGTTTTCCTAGCCGTTTTCCCAAAAGGACCGACGGTAAATTTATTGCAGTAAAAGGAGCTGTAGGTGTAAGTAACAGATAATGACTAATTTAGCTTTTACTCCGCCCCGTCTGACAATTATTCATTACACAATACATGATTTCTTACCACCTAACTATGACCCGTGAATGGGGACTGATGGCAAGAATTGACCAACGCCAGTAAAGAGGCCTTGAAATGAGGGTATCCCCAGAA
>JAHZNE010007810.1:0-33241 GCA_027744055.1 Callyntrura sp. NNG-2020 | reverse complement strand
TTGAAATTCACACTGCACGGTCAAGTATGGCGAGAGTTTTGAAGGACTGGAATGTCACCAAACACCCAACTTTTCAAAACTATATTTTTTTACTAAAAGTTCTATAACTAACCCCGAAAACGTTTTAATGATGATTTTTTTATGCAATTAGTATATTTGTCTGTTTGTTCGTTTGATATGATATGCTCTTCGTAGTTTCTCACCAAGGTGGATTACACCGTTTTATTATTATTAATATTACTATTATTACTATTACTTTTATGCCATTTCGCTTCAAATAAAAAGCTGATGATGATCGCTGCAACCACCGCCCCACTAAGATAATCATGAAGCAGCCGCTATCACTACAGCCTTTGGCCATTCTACAAGGAGAAAAATATGTCGGGAGAGAGAAAGGGAGGCAAAGGCAAGGCAGTGAGCGAATAGAGAGAGAACCGTTTGATACTTACTGCTGGTCGTGCTGGTGTGCTTTATGATGAAGAGCGACGGAAACAAAGGTAAACCGATTTATCAAAGTGTCCTACACCATTATTGAAAATAATTTTTTAAACTTGTGTGGTAGTTGAAACTCTTGTAACGCAAGATAACCGTACATATTTATAGATTCCGACCTCTAAATTTCAAAAGTTATTATTACATGGAAACACTTCAACGCCCTCTAGTGCCGTAAATTTCCTTAAAATTCTATTTCATGTATTTTTGATAGGTGCTACTATCGCACTAAAATTAAAACATTTATTTCTTTTTTAAATTATATTATCCCGCATAGCAGCAATGCGTAACCCTCTATAGCGAAAAATCAAATCCGTCTATAGTCTACGAACTACACTTGAATTAGTCAAAACGTCTAGACGCTAGAGCGGCCGCACGAACATTGAAACCCACTAGCTCATATCTTACCCTTTTGTACATGTATTTCGTCGTGTATTTTTATCAAACGTCTTATGAGCACATAAGAAAGCGTTCTAGTTCTACCCATTCTGCCCGTTCCATCACCATATCGTCAAAATCATCAGCTACCACCACCACTTGCTGCTTTTTGATGTAAAATGGCCAATAAAATCGATATCAATAGTGGCCAAGTTTAGATCATCTAATAAAAAAGGAAATTCATATGTGTGTGTGGGCATGAGGTTTTTTCCACTACAAATTCTATTATCTCCATCATGACAACATTAAATTATCTACGGCTGGTTGAATGAATAAATGATCTGTGGATAAATGGCTCATGAAAAGCTTACTGCATCAAAAGCACACGAGTGCAATGCTAACGCTTGCTTGTTGAGCGTTGTAATAATAATGTACATAATAATTTTACGCTTGCCGACTAAAGAATTGAGTGCGACTTCCCATAAAACGACGTACTCAAGCAAGCATACATACACACTTCCTTGCCACAAATGCTACATCACCGTGTTTATTCTTTTTTCAAAGGAATATGTATCTCTATATTATTCCAATGAAATGGAGCTTTTGTAGCCCCATTAAAAATTTCTCTCATGCACTAGTGCTCTAGTCTTATTACGAAAAACGACATCTTGTTGAAGTAGTTTTTTTTCTATATGATGTACGAGTGGAGTTTCCTCGGTTTCCACAGTTTTCATTGATCGAGAGTACACTCCTTTGGTCTCCGCATTATCATTTCACTCTCATCGGCATCAGCACTGACATTGCTAACAGCATTATCATCATTAATAAATAATCGTTCATATGTCAATGTACATACATACGTACGCGTTTTCTTTTTACTGTCTTCCGTCAAATCACATTAATGAGCATCAAAATTACACAAGCATTATCGTAAGAGGCAAACGTAACAAATGTCGAGTGGAGAGAAAGTGGGAGGGAAAAGAGGAGAGAAAAGGCTTCATTACACTTTTATCGGCTCACTGATGTGCATAATATATTGAGGGATCAAGAGAGAGAGATCCATCATTCTCCAAAAACCTGCAACACAGCACTAGTCACACACTCCAGTCTCTGTAACATCCGCCTACTTGTCCGCAAAACAGCAGTGTTGGTGTGATGACATGGTTGACATTATAATGACTTTGAAAAAAGTTTTTGTGTGCTTTTTATGTTCTTCCCTGATGCCACTACAGAGAAAAAAATTTTCTTTAGTTGTCATATGCTTTTACATGCTGAATTCGTGGATCTATTTTTACAATGAAAATTTGCACACATTACATATGTTAGATATAACTCCGTGTGAATAAATATATATATGTAGACCTATAATGTTGAGAATCAATAGAAAACATGAGCCTATATCCAACACACAATTTGTCAAGACGGGATCAAAGAAGGATACGCCGTTGCTACTTTGCTTTAGCTATGGTAAGGTGGGTTTTAATCATTTTTACCCTGTCTACGACAAGTGGGACACATTTTCTCCCGTATGCACGTTTGACTATATGTGATAAGGAGAAAGTTAGATGGACAGACAGCTTGTTAGGTATTTGGATACTACGTTTAGCATCATTAGATAATTAGACCATTAAAAAGCTGCTTCTTGTCTTACAAAAGAAAAGAAGTGCTGTAAAAACACTGAGCCAGAAAAAAAGTGAAAGAGGGAAAAATACTCCTGATCTCCTTTTTCTTTTGCTAGCAAACAATAAAAAACTCCAAACTGCATCATATCTTCAAACCAAGTAGAAGTAAAGAGTAAAGTGGATGTTTCTCCCTGATTGATATAGTTATTCACAGATTTGGCAACTACAACAGCATGAACTCGAAGGCTTCCCTTTTTTCCCCCTTGCCACACAAAAAAACATCCTGCCAGATACGGCCAGCATAGTGTGTAAATTCTGACGTAACCGAGTCGAGTGGTGTAGTGTTATTCTACATTAGCTTCGTTTCGTCTCCTTAAGCAACTACTCACTAATCATTGCTCTGTTCTTACTTTTCCCTTGTTTCTTTTTAAGAAAAAAAATCCGCCTATGTCTTTGTTTGTTTGCTTTAAAAAGGGATGTTTTAGTAAGCTGCTTACGACGCAAACAACAATAGCTATATCAACATCAAAAGTATTTTCCAACTATTTATACGGACATGAGTCACAATAACATTCTTCTTTCTGTGTTGTTACAAACACAAAGATAATAGGTAAGTATAATATAAGAGAAATGCGGAGTTTAGTTTAAGACTGAGGAATGATGGGAGTTCCCTTGAGAAAGGGAATGGCTATTTAATATAATATCTTCCTCAGTACATGTGGTGATACTGGAGTAGGTATGTATACATTTTTTGTTCTTTTTTTGTTTAGAATATGTTGTAAAATCATAACATCCACACAGGCTTTGTAATAATAAATATCACGTTTTCAGCCCACGTTCCATAAGGGGTTTATGAATTAAACAAGAAAAAAATTAATGAATTTCTTGAGGTAATCTTCGTTGAATTTTTCTGTTTGAAGTGTATAAACAATATTTTTTGTTCACATGGCACGCCATACCAGAAGAGTTTTTATTTATTTCGGTGTACAATTTCTTGGAATAAATGATTCTTAGTTTCTTGGAATTTTGCTATTTTCAAGCTTGAGTTACCACAGAAACCATTGTCAGATTTCAAGCATAATTTGAAACCGTAGAGCTCCTTTAAGCAAAGTTTTTTAATCCCAGGGTTTTCCTTATTTGTGTGAAATAATGGCATGGGTATGCAGTAAGTGGGCTGGTGGCAGTGCATTCTTCTGCATATACACGCTCAGCAATATTTTATCATATTCACGCTGGGGCAGAGCCTGCTCCGATGATGCAACCACTTAAAAAAACTCTTCATCAACATTTTCATCATTTTCAGTGTCAAAGTATCACCATTTCAGCTGATTAAACAGTCGCTTTTATGCTTTTCAAAGCTTCTGCATTTTTTGTCAAAATCGCTGGCTTTTAAGCACCAACTTACCCTTCATGTTTACTATTGACTTTGCAAATATTATACAATCAAAACAACCGCAGCACTGGTATAGACAGCGATTGGCTTTATGATTTAAAACGGATTTGTCAATTTTCTGCTTGGATACTTTAATTTACATATTTTATCTTGTGATAATTTAGTAGCATTAATCGTTAGTACAGGTTGGGCAACATTCCTAACTTAACATACAAGGAACAAGTATACTTTTTGTGCTCATAGGTTTTGACAGATGGTGAGCATCATGAAATCGTTACGTAATACAGTAAAGTACAATAACCAACCGCAAAAGATAAATCGTTACATGACTAGACCAAACCATATTACTTTCATTTGCACTTGAACTACACGTTTCTTACTGACAATCGCATTTCAAATATGCTCACATTGTTACATGACGTTGTCCATATAACATGTTACGGCGGTAGTCATACGTACACCCTAAGGTTTAGCGCGACAAAGTGTGACATAATATGTAAACAGTAAACACCCTTCAGGTTTTGCGACAACGCATTTATTTATACAGATAAATCACATAATGTTTGTATGTAGTATTGTGCAACAAAATCATAAAAAAGCGACGTCGCTAATTGCCCCATCACTCATTGCATTGGTTTTGCTAGTTGTAACTGTTGAATGGATGTTTGTGAATATTCATCCCTGTTCCAACCATCTTTCCATCTTTTTCTATAAAATGTAACTTTCTGAACTGTCGTGTGTCTCATCAAGTTAAAAATGACCGACAACGACAGTAACAACTTACATTTAGTCCCAAATGGTTAGTTGCATTGACGCTGCAATGATGTTCCCACATGTTTGGAATATCATCCAACAAAAGCATCCAAATTACATTAAAAGTGCGCGAGCAATCACGCTTCCAGCGTCAACGCAACTGATCATTTCGGACATTTTTACCACCGTAATCAGTATGTCCAAATCTAGTAGTTGTTCTAACCATTCATCGCTCAATGGGCCCTATCAGTTTGTGAGTGTTACTTGTGAGTTATGACAACAACGCAATAATGTTTTAATGGAAGTACGACGAGAATATACCTATTTTTAAGACATGTAGTGCGGAAATATGACACTGCATTTTAACAATTTAGTATGTTGACATCGACTCGTTGTAAGTCAAGGTTGTTTTTGATAATACGAATTTTGGTAACTGAAATTACATGATATATTCAATTTAACGTGCGAGCAGTCCTAGTTTATTCCGTCCCTTATAACATGTGGGGAAATATGAGACGTCCACCGTGACCTGTGGCATCATAGATAGATAGGGTTCATTTCGGCGCGGCGTGACGCCAAAGGGGCCCCCAAATACTTAGGTGTACATAAACCCCCAAAAATGAGACGTTTTAGTGTGACGTATTATATGGATGATGCCATTCACCTGCACATATATTTAACTCAGAGAAAGCAAATCATGCAATCTCTAGTACAACCAACCAGAACAAATTTTATGCAAACTGCTCGTCTGGAAGTCAGACATAAACTAAACGACCATTGTAGTTGTGTTGACTGTGAACATACATGCTTGCTTACGTACATTTTAATTTTGTAAAAGAAACTCGAATGGAATCGTTTTGGAAAGCAAATCGTTTAAGTATCGGTTATTGCCATCTTGCATTACACACAAGATAAATATCTAGACAAGTATATATGAATTTATTGTTCACTCATGAAATGACAAATTTAATGCTTGACGTTTCACGGCCGTTCAACCAGCAGCACCAGTTTTTTTTCAAGGAACTGCCGCTTCAATAGGAACTCGAAACTGAACAAATATCCTGTTGGCTTTTGATGAACATCCGGTAAAATCGGTATGAAAATATTTATTTCATTCATTTCTCGTTATGTATTTCCTTTGTAGTCAAGTGTGTTTTCCGTTAAAGTAAACGACCGTTCCATCAGTGAAATCCAATGCATGTTTTCCATGAATGCCTGCTTTCACTCTAATTTGTCGACTAACTACAAACATATTGTATGGATCTTTGATCTGCTTCGGGTGTACATAAAATGAAATTGACTTTAGTACGTAATAAATTATTTAGAGACTAAATCAAGTGTATTTTCCTTTCATATCAAATCAACTTCCCTATAAATGTTAGACAGCAGGATTATATATACCATTGTGCACTATAGTACATTACTAGGATAGGATATAGGATGTATGCTCATGTCCCCCGGCTTATACATTACGTACATTAGGAAAGGGTAATCCCCTTCAAACTGTTTTCCAATTGACTATTTGCATATTCTTCTATTGATCTCTTATGTACTTGCACAGATTTACCGCACCAAATCCTGTTTTCATGCGTGATATTAGAATTAACCCTGTAAAATTTATTTTCCGTTTAATTCGCTGTGAAACTGATATTTTTTGTTCCATCCACTAGCTGATATAAGCCAACTATTGGAATTTTCAGCTAGGGTGTTTGTTACACAAAAGGGCATAAGTTAATATTGTTCATGCGTTCGGCCAAATGTAATTATACAGTTAGTTTTTGTAACTGATATGCTGAGCCATGTGAGTAATGAGTTTATTAATGAATCCTGCTATACTATCGTTCATCACTAGATTGTGTGTTCTTCCCATTTTGGTATTAAATACCAGACAGCAAAAGTCGGTTACTCAAAACCAGCTTTTAATTTGAGCTTCCATAAAGATAAGGCTACAGACTGCACCAGCACCACCCTCTGACCGTGTATGCAAAACAGACTTTGCACTACAAGGCCGCAACTGTGATTTCTCTGCCACGGTTTCGGTGGTGTGAAGTATAAGGTTAGTCGTATGATAGTGGGGTGAAACTAACACCAATTTTCCAAGGATCATAAAGTCAAATTGGAACATTGCGTTGATCAATAATGATTACAATGATGTGATAATAGACAGTAAATTAGCACGCTACACTGCTCTGCAGAGAGGAAATGAACAAGTATTATTAAATGTCCACGTCTGACATCGCAAAATTTTGCGTAATGCTGATAAACAAATTATGTAGCTTCATATAGGGAAAATTATCGGAAATGTCCTTGTACATAATATAAAAACCAGCATCAGTCTAACTGGTTAAAGGCTTGCAACAGCGGTAGTAAAAGTTGTAATTAGCCAGCTACTTGTTTGTTTTTCTCCACCAAAAATTGTGCACGCTGTGAAATTAACATTTTGAATTTTGCCTTATCGACTGCACACGTTCGGCAGGTATTTGCTATCTTATGTCTATGGTACGCCCTGGCCTCTCTCACTCACGACGGTGGATTTTGTCTTTCTAATTTAATGTACCTCATTCATCGCAAGGCAACGGAGTACCACAGGACGAGTTAACGTACTGTTAAGTGAAATATGTGTGGCTGCTATATATATCTGAAGGGGTTTAAGTATACACACGTAAAGTACACAAAGTGTCTAAAACGAGGTATGCCAATCTCTGTCAATCAATCCCATTCAAAATGTATGATATGGCGTGCGTAACTGCTTGCTAGAAAATAGAGCACAGGTGTATAATGCGCTCCGTTCGTACACCTCCTGCACGTAAAATAAAACTACCTACGTAATATTGTGTCCGTATGAGCAAGTCGTTAAAATAAATACTCCCAATACCTGTTTTAGTAATGTGAAGATGTTTTCCGTAGTACCGTATATACCGTTGTTTGATGTGTAACCATTTAATTTACTTTTTGAAAACAAAAATATAATATTGGTGCGGTAGATATATTTTTCTGCAAATCTTACACGGGCTCCAATGTTCTGTTATACGAGTGTCGTACATGAATAATATAAGCAAGCTTCATGAATGAAGTGTATATACCTAATTTGAAATCCGAGACGTTCAAAATATACTACGGCGATCGGATAAAAATGTTCTTTATTACAGTCGTAAGATCGTCGTAAAATATGATGAGGGGGAAATCAAGTTACATTGTTAAAAACATTCCTCTATGGTTGTGGATAACGAGACGATAATCATGCATATAGCTGCTACACAGAAACAAGATACCTCTTAATGTCTCCGAAACGAGTACGTGTTTCACCAGCAGCTTTCACTTTGAAAAGCTATGAAAATGGCCGAGTGTAAATAGATGCTTACACCTACACCCACCCAAATAAGAATCCCGTAGGCAGATTGACAATGGTGAAGAAAGAGCATTCGTTTTTGCGTGTGTTTATCCAGGATTATTCACCCTCGTCTGGCTTACCTCATTTTCCCCTAATTGCTTCGTTCTGTTGCTATATTAAATATCATTTATTTAGAGTCGCCAGTGTTCTTCCTATCCCCCGGCACATGAAGATACTCCAAGAGCGAGGTTACTCTTGTGTGTTAATGCATATACATGTTCACAGATTGAAAACGATGTTGTATCCGTTCTACCGTAGATCTGCTCGTTGTGATTATCCCACACAATGAATCCCTGCACAAAACATTTTAACTTGGCTTCTAGAATAACAAAACAGTCGGGGTGGTAACTGGTAACAGTAGCAGAACCAGCAGCACAAAAAGAGATAGCGGTTTGGTTTTTTTTTGTTGTGGTCATCATAGTGAGGATAAACAGACTCGAGTGAAAAGTATGGTTTTTTAATATGCACACATATTTTATTCTACCACAGTAGTACTAGACCACTCACTCATATTTTCACACAGACAGGCAGCCAAACAGAACGACACTATACCGTACATACCACACATGGAGAGCCATTTCCCTCTTTCCTTTCTCTTTCGCTTTCCATGGCTTGCTTTCCTTTTGCTCTCTAATTTTCCCTTCCCTAGTGCCCAATTCACTTTCTGTTTGAAAGTAGAAATAAAACAAGAAGAATTATATGCAGAGCTGAATCCTCACACAGTCACAACAGTAGCAGTAGTGTCGGTGGTGGAATGAGTAGTAGAGTAGAATTCGTTCAGTGAGTTTTATTTAGCTCTCTCTCTCTCTCTCTCTCTCTCTCTCTCTCTAAAAAAAGGCCATAGTCATGGAGTCACACACAGCGTACACATTTACTTATTATTTGTGCCCTCAAAGAGAAAAGAATTAACAAAAGGATTCATTCGACTGCTATATTTATATAAAAATGTGTTGGAGCGTAAAGTGGATTTTTCCAGCTAACAATCCACTTGATCTCCTAAGGGAGTCGGTGAGTGAGAGAGGCACTACATGATATTCCCTCTCTGTTTGTACCCATCAAGTGCATTATTAAGTTACAAAAAAATTCTTCAAAAGCATACATGTCCGTCGGTCTGTTTGGAATTAGATCGATGACTTGCGAAAATGTTACAAAAAAGTTTTCAATTCATTCGCGCAATAAATCGCCGCAACCCAGACAAATCTCCTCTGCTTTCTGAAGAAGAATCACTTATTCCACTACAAATTCAACCATTATCCACACGAAACTCAGGCGTCAAGGAAAATTTTGTTTAGAGGTGCTAATTAGATCTCGTTAATATTAAATCTAACACTAAACGATTATTCTTATGTTGTCTACAACTTTCGCTACTTGTATGCATTTTGGTCGTCATAATGATACTTATAATAAGAGTAATATGGAACCAACAACACATACAAATGAATATATGAACGCCACCATCCATCAAAAGCATAAATACATGCATCAAGCACATATTTTAGACTGGACGTCATAACGCCGCACCGTACATATAGTATCGAATAACAAATATCTTCTCGCGCCACCACAGATAAATGCACACGTCCCGACTTATGACCTTAGGCTGAGATACTCCAACAACTATCCTTACATCAGCTCGTACACATCACTTTATTAGGTAGCTAAAAGCTTTTCGATTGTAATATCTGGCCATGATCGACTGTATGTCCGTCTGTCCGTAAACAAGCTTCTGACCATACATACGTTTAACAAAATTAGCATAGCCATGTCCAAAATACGTATATGAGACGTTAATATCGGTCTATTAAGTCCGGAGGGTGCGGGGAAAGTATTTTCGCTCTAGTATAGCATATGCTGTAATGCTTCGCTCGCATTTGATTATCAAGGTCAGCAAGAATACTTCTGTATGCAAGGTCAAAGTTTCCATCAGGGGCACAAAGGGAGGCCACTACATTTTCCACAGATTATTACACATACATATATTGTGACGTCTCACTCCAAAAGTGCTTATCAAGTAGAGATAAAATGCATCATACTCTTCCAGCCATGTTGTGTTGTTCTTCCAATTACAATGGGTTTATTAAGAATATTTTCCGTCCATATGTTATTTGTCTTGTTTTTTTCTTTATCTGTCGCTGTACATGACACGTAGTAGTGTAGGCACATCGAAAGTTAAAACACACCAAGGCGACAACCGTGCCGTGCTCAAATTTCAATAGATAGAAAGCAGAAAAATGGAAACGGGAGAAGGGAAAGCAAGATAAATAATACATACCTACGACTTATGTGACTGAATATACGCTGTGTATCCGTAAGTGAATCCCTCTCTGTTAAACAATGCAGAAAGCCTTGCAATAATTTTTTATTCATAGAGCTGGCGTCGTCCTGTGGAATACGACGAATACACCGCATCGTAAACTTTCCATTTTCAGATTCCTATTGTGATACACGTAGCACGTTTGTGCACTACTCATTCATATTGTTCATTCATTTTCCGGGGAAAATCTATCCATAAACTTACTCGAAAGTAGTCCAAGTAACAGCGACAGTAGTGGAAATTTGCTAATTGATGTTTGATATAGACGGAAAACTTGTGTGGAGAAAAACGAAGGAGCTGCTTAAAAGTATGTATTCACCGGGAGTTCACGGTTCACCTTATTTACTAATGACATTGGGCGCAGTGGTGACTGACAGTAATTGAGAGAGACAGAGCAGTGTACCACTGCAAGTGAGCTTTCTTTGCGTTTTCTTCTACCTCAAGTAGGGGGACGACAATGTAGGCTGGTTTTTTATTTACTTTTCCTTAAATGCCAGTTCTTTGCAGAAAAGACACATGAACGCAATGATGGACCGTTTAAAAAGTGTGTTGTCTCCCGTCTACCCATATAATTTCGGATATGTCAGTTTTATCTAAACGCACGTTGGCTAGAGAAATCAATGTTGATCGACCCATATAAGAAGCAAACTAGCAGTAGCAGTGAAAGCTGTAGTACTTATGCCAGAGAGATACATAAATGTAATAATGCCTAATTTTTTTTACAATGCACCAGCAATATATATAATAAATCTTATTGAAAACTTATATAAACTTATAGGCATCTCAAAATGTATCTGCTTCATAAGTTCGTAGCCATGGCCAATTTTCTTGGCTAATTTAGTGTAGTTTCCCAATAATCCAACGATAAATAGAATTTTACCTTGGCAAATGACATAAGTAAATGACAATGAATAATGATAAATTGGCAATGTAAAATGGCGTTTTCATGTAATGTCTGGACGGGACATTGCCCTGTAAATGAGTACAATGTGGTTTCATTTTGTTTCAATGAGAAGGAAAAAAAGGTTGTGGGGAAAAATGGATGTTAGCATTATCGCGTAGGAGAAGAGTAATGAAGGTCTGTATATAAAAATAAACGTGTTCATAGACATGTAAATTACCATTAACAATATAAGTACGGGAACAACCATGGTTGATGCAAAATTGTGTTTGTAGGTATTAATGTTCCTGCGTTTCACAATAAATTATCAAAGCACTTATATGAAATCGTATATAGTTGGGGGCAAATGCAGAAAAGTGACTAGAACAAACCATAAATTTTGTATACGATTTGCACGATTCTCATCTTTTACGCTTGCAATCATTTTCAAGGTAGTGGGAGTGGGGGTGATAGGTAGTGACGGCGACAACGACAAGAATTACTTTCAACATTTTCCCTGTTATTGCACAACCGGTAAACAGAGGAGATATAAAAATAGAGCGACGGACTGAACGACATGAAAAGAATGATGTAATAAATTAGGTTTCCAACAAAGAACACTTTTTCGAGTTATTTGAAGACAAAATAGAAACGTGCTGCTGCTGAAAAAGCTATTACCAGCACATTATCTACAGTGAAAATAAATCCAAGTCGCTGTTTGAAGTGTGTTGAATGACATCAACGTGTCATCTTGTAAAAGGCATTATTCTATTAATTTTTCCAGAATCGAATGGGGCATTAAGCAAGTTACATTTTGTCAATAGTGTTGTGTGATAATAACGATATTGTGTAGCAGGCAGCAAATTACGACAACCATGGTTAACTTGAGCCCCGTCTTCTTCACCCTCGCACGCATATATACACCATTGCCATTCAACCATTTGTAGTTTAAGTCATGTAATATGTTTGTAAAAAGTGATAGGAAGGAGATTTCACGCTCAATGATACAATTACAAAGCACAGACCAACTTTCATGTATTATAATACACAGATAAATACAATGACAGAGAGTGGGAGGGAGAGAGCGAGAGAGAGAGAGAGAAAGCATTGAGCTTCTGCTGCTACTCACATTAATTCTGATATCATCTCAGCAAAGAGACTCCTTTGACTCTTTTGCTTGCGAATTTCCTAGCATCAAATGTTGGTTTCGTATGTCTGCTTTTCGCTAAGTTGATCTTTTTTTCAAAAAAATGAAAGGAAAGAGACGGAAAGATGTACTTGTATCTTCTATTTGTATGACCACTTGAGCGTTAAGTACTTTTCCCAGTCATCCTTGGAGTGTTTAGGTGTGTCTTTATTCAACACATACGGTCATTTACTTTGGAGCAGTTAACGCAACTCGGTTATTTTTTTCATTCTGTGGTGTGCCAGTGTGTAAACACATACATGTGAAAAACGGGATAACAAGAAAATATGGAGCACGCGACCAACGCCTCCTTTCTTCACGTTATGCAATCCTTTCTCTCGTTTTGTTCTCTGTTCCCTCTCCGTCTTTCTCTTCTGGAGTTATTGTTCAACGTTGTTGTTAGAGGTTAGATTGGTGAGGAGTGCTGGCAATTTTTATGGCTTCCCTGCTGACCCAAGTCAGGTTTGGCACGTCAGTAGTAAATAAAATCGGCGAGGAGCGGAAAACTAGCTTTAGTGTAAAGGAGCATGGATGGTACCACCATCAAAAATACAGAAGAGTGTACTTAATAATACCACGTAATACCTATACACCCAACTACCTCGCTTGTACAGCGGATGTTATAAGCCAGCCCATTTGGTATTACCCGCTTCCTGACACAAACTTTCCTTTTCGAAAAGCCACCATGTACAGTGCATTTTGTGCTATTGGTATATGCGAAGAAGTTACAACTATTTTATGCAAAAGAAAAGTTGTAATTACTTTTAACAATTTTTAGCATTTAGTTGTCAGGATGGCATTAATTATCAGCAGTTAGTTGTAGCGCCGCGTGGACATTTGTATTTATAACTCATACGTGCTGTCTCAAAATCACAATGACGTGTACATATTTCCTGTACGTGCATATACGTAAAGAGAAGGATGTAATTGTAATGTAAGCTAATTTAACAAGCTGTTTCAAAAGCGTTAAAATTAAAAAAAAAATTCAACAAGAACAAAAGGGAGAAGCAGTCGTAATTTTATATTGCCCCTCGTGATAATGCCAAAACCAGGAAATAAAAAGCCATGTGAAATGTAGTTTGTTTCGTTATACATGCTACTGACACGGCACAATACATGAAGTCCTGACAAGTGGTTCAGGCTGATGAAAAACACGCAAAAATTAAGTATTCATTGAAATTTATGCCTAGAATGCGCTTTAAAAACAAAAGCTAGCCAAATTCAACAACGTTCTCTTCATCTGTTGCTGCACCGAAAAAAATCAAGGTTTCATTTGAAAACAAGCATTTTGCATTTCTCTACAACAAGAAATAAGACCACAAGTCTGTACTTACCTGTCTCGTTTGTGTTGCTCTTGTCGCTCTTGCAGAAATCCTTTTATCTGCTGCCTTCGCAAACGTGAGTGTGGGAGCAAAGTTGGTGGGACGAAGACAACGTTGATTTATTTCAGCCGATGCTAGCTGCAAGCTGCGTCTTCCCAAAGTACAATGTGTGATGTATTATGTGTTAATACTAACTACGGTGACGACAAGGTAGATGATGCAGATGGGAAACCCTCAAAGTGCGTGACGCAGCAAAAATATCGAAGAAAAAAAATTGCGTGTTTTAAAAAAATATCTTGAAAGGTTAAAAGAGCTCAGGAAGGATATGTATTAATTCTCTTTGGGAGCAATTCTGCGATTGCTTTGTTAGCTGTCGTTGGAATTTAAGTTTTTAACAACAATAGGTGAGAAAGTCAGTAAGCATTATTATGCTAAGCGTTTCCAAATAAACGCACTCGTCGATTAAAAGTCACAACAATCGCTCACAACTTAGAAGACGAGTCAACTTTTTGTTCAAGTATATAACCAATTAATGAGAAAAGTTTCTTGTGTAGACTGTTATTGTGCCCACACGGAGTCTTTCATGAAATCTTAGAGAGTAGGTATGCTGCTCACACTGTGCACTTGTCAACCTTTGTTTGAAGTCAATCCGCTTTTATCTGCTGTTTTTCGCTCACCATATCAATGAGTCAAAAAATCCCATATAAACATCTGTAATTGCTTGCTTATTCCAGAGACAGCACGCTCGGATTTCAGTTGGCAAAGATGATAGAACTGTCTTTCCCTGCTTACATAGCAAGCTCACAAATAACAGAAGCAGCAGCAGCAGTGTAACTGCGAAAACAAATTAAGATATTGTTTATTTCCCTGTCAAAAGCCTGTTAAAAAATCCCATTTGACTATTAATAGGAAGCTACTTTGCAATGTAAAAACAACGTGTCTTTTTTTCTCATCTAGTCACACGGCCTATGTTTTAGGGTGAAAACAACTCCTTACAAGTCTTTAGTATAGTGTACTTTAAAAGACAAATAAAAACGTGCACTCTCTCCTTTTGTAAAAATCAAACCAACCATAGAAATGACAAGGACGCTGCCACTTAAGGCGTTGCTTCCCAGTCATCAGAATGGAGAAGACAAAACCGACGTAAAACTCAGCTCGTTGGCAAAATTAGATTTACTATAATGTGATAAACAAATTTAAAATGGCTCACTCATTTAGTACTTCCTCAATTTTCACTATAATAGCAGAAACAAGGATAATTACGACGATGGAAATGACGAGAAAAGCAATAGCAAAACTAAATTATACAGCGCTCTTTCAGTTTTGCTGGCGAGTTGCTTTGCTCTTGCTCCTGCTGCTTTCCCCTTCACTCTGCTACCCGTCCTGTGAAAGTGTGTGGAAGAGTGTGTGTGTTTGTTGAATGTGCGAGGAAGAAAACACTCTGCTGGGGATGATGTTGTGTGAGCGAAGAATAAGTATTATAACGGTTTCTCCTCTCGCCCTCTCCGAGTTATCCAGTTAGTGAAAGCAAACTGCATATGTTTACGTGTGTTGGTTGGTCGGTCGCAGAGTGTGTCTATATCTTTCTGCTGGTCTACATCCACTGTAGAAATATTTTTTCTTGGAAGAAGGCATGCTGCTGCTCCTCTCTTCCCATTTTCTCCCGTTGTTATTATTATTATTATTATTACTGTGTTGGTGGTACTAGTCTACGTTCCCGTTCTCTCACTCACTCTGTCGCTCTCTTCTGAATTGGTTCGGCTCCTTCTACATTATTATTTCTACTTTTCCCTCTGACTTTGATAGTACTCTTCCCACCGTAATAAGATCGCTTATATTATTATATCTATACCTAATACGCGTACATGCATAGATAGATAGACACACACACACACGTCGTGTGTAGATGTCCACATTTTGTATACCTACCCGTTAGAATATCAAAATAAAACGGTAAAGCACACAAACGGTCCTTCTGCTCCTTTTAGAACTTTTACGTCTTTACCACCATTACCTCTTCTCTCGTTTCTCTCCTGCTCTCTGCTCTACTGATATGAGTAGTAGTCCTTTGGTGGTATACGTACGTACGTATCGTGCATTTCTTTGATAATGTATGAAACTATCTATCTTTTCACTGCTAGCGCCCTATATCTACAAATATGTATGTACCTCAACAAATGCCAGAAATAGGAGGCACACACAGAGAGAGAGGGAGTTAGAGCGAGAGAGCGAGAGAGGCTTTCTCAAAAACTTGTTCTTCAACCGTTGTCTCTTTGCCCTCATGGTAAAATGGCGAAAAAATCAATAGCTAGCATGTATCTGTTGTGGGTGAACTCTGCAACTTGCAACAACTGTGTATAGTAGTAATAACAGTAGTGCTAGTTGTAGAAACTGTTGTAGTTGTGCCAAAGCTGTAGTAATATTCGTAGTAGTAGTCTCAGCGGTAGTAATAGTATTCCAGTACCAGGAGTAGCACTCGTTGTAATAGCAAACTCACGTCATAGTTTAGCTAGTAGTACTTGTGATATTTGCGAAAAAACGGCCAAGCTATCCCCCTTCTCACTCTCCCTTGCCACTACTGCCGTCGCCGCCACTCTCGCTTGTTTCTCGACTTGCTACAGTTTTTTTTAAAGTGAGATATGGAAAACAATGAAACATTGTACGTTTTTTCCTACATGCTAGAAGAAAGACACACGTTGATCACATAAACATACATGTATGTCCCGATTATACATGAGGACATATCATTATTATACCACTTTCATTCTTTTTCTTGGATAAGATTAAAGTTGAACTTGTCCATGGGAAAAGGGCTATGAATATAATATAGAGGGAAGAGGGAGAGATGCAAGATAATACGTACATGATCAAAGGGTCCTATCATTTATATGGATTTTAGTATGCTACAAAGAATATCTGTACATGTTTTCCTTTTCTTTTATCACTCTCCTTCTCTTATCCAGCCTTACTGCTTGCTACCTTGTCTTTCTTTGTTGATGCGGCTGCTTGTAGAGATAAGTTCTTATGTCCCCATGGTATCTTGCCAGTTTACTGCCTTTCTTACAGAGTTTCTCTTTTTGTTCTACTAGTCATCTTCTCTAATTTGGGTAAAAGGTAAATTGGACGTCTACAACAACAACAACGTTGATTAGGACATGTATAATATGCTTACACTTAGGATATCAGCCTTTCGCATATTTGTATGCAATCTATGACACAAGCATAATGAAACGTGAGGCGTTGATTGGAAGGTTTTATGAGTGTCTACCAAGGAAAACTTAGGCAGAGGAGGAAGATCATTTTGGGAGCGGAACTCTGTTTATTTGATAACTGTGGCCGAGGTGATGATGGTCGTGGTGGCAAGGATGCCTTTGGTACAAAACTGAAATGGGAAAGAGTTTTCTCAGGAAATTATAAACCATAAGAAAGATTCATCAGCGAGGGCGACCGCTGCCCGGAAGATATTACCTTGTAAATCCATAACCAACTACCATATTGGCTAAAATTCCTGTAAACATTACAAGAGGAAAACGTAGGCACGTCGAGCAGAACTACTTTGCACGTGAATCCACACAGAGGATTAGTATTTATTTGCTTCTTCTTGTTTCTCTCGGTGAAAACAAGAATCGGTTTACAAACAAGCAATAAAGACGGCATACTATGTTTCCATTTGCAAGCCATTCCGTTTGATAACGGCAGTGGTCACATATGAACCAAATATTTTAAAAGGACTTGAAAAAAGCGGAGATGACGGGTAGTTTCCTTCCTGGAAGAATAAGGAAAAATGGCCAACATAAAAGAGTAAGAGGGAGATAGAAAGGGCTATCTTTTCATGGTTTTTATTCGTTCCAGCCAATAACGAACCCTGCATTACGCATACAGTCTTATTTCAACCGTATACTTTTACAATACGTGTAAGTAAGAAGGATTTTGTAATTGAGGCCTGCGGTACAAAGAACTATCGCAATTCGACAGCGTAGATCTGTGGCACATATACCTACATACTACCGATAGCGCCTGTTTACGTTGCTTGTACCATAAATATAATGCTTCGTGTCAATTTCGATGGCTCCAGTAGTACCTTTTTCCTTAGCCAGTTCTCTGGACCGCTATTACTCATATGATTACATAAAGAGAAATCCTTTCTTTCCTATCATTGAACGGAGAGTCAATGTGGAATTTGTGTGAGATTGTGTGACCATACCGCAACGGGTAACACCACAGTAACATCGAAGCTTTCTTTAGACCAAAATAGACCACGATACCATTTTCACTACTAGTGCTCCTGATATGCATGCATTTACGAAACGCTTTTTCGTCTTTTTCCATGCACATTTATTTATTTTCACCTTATTTACGATGCACCTTAGATTCCCACATTAAACAGACCCTTCATGACAATGACAGTTCATATGTACCCATTGACAAATACCCTGGAAAGGTAACCTACTTAAATACATGGTACATGGTGGAGTTATTTTAAGCGGTTGTTCAACATTCTCCTCCGGTGTCCTTTCCAATGGAGATAGCTACTGTAGGGAAAAGGAAGAACGAAAACGAGTATATAGGAGTTTTGCAAAATAGGTACTTACATTGTACAAGCCACACGCGCGTGTTTAGGCGAATGTTAGAGAATGGCAACTGGCAAACTCTCTAAATTTGTTGTGCTACCAGTTTATTTGATCATGAAAATGTGACAAACAATCGAAGGCTACGTTGTAAACGTGGCAGAAAATACAGACAATAAGTGAGCAATGTAAAACAATGCTATTTTATAGCACTCACATGATGAGAAAGGGCGTAGCGCAAGCTCTATTAAATTTTATTCAGACGATACCAATCATTTGATCACTCTTTTCCTTAAAATTCAATCAATCATATTGACTAATATAGATATTATATAAGGATTTAAATAGGGAATACTAGATATAGAAACAACAACAGGGGGCAATAGAGAAAGATCAGAGAGCAACGGTAATTCTACGGAAACGATCCTGGGAAAGCTGTGGGTAGAATGGCAAGGCTATCTATATACACCTACATAAAAGCACATTGCTCACCAACGCCGCCAATAATGCTTATTACTTCCTACTTGTCTTACTTCCACTTCATTCCGTTCACTCATGCACAGACAATAAAAAACGATAACAAGTGAAGTGCAATGTAAAAGTAAGTAGGCCATATTAACTGTGAGTACTACATTTAGAATGGTCAAACGTGATACATATTGGCATTCTACGCGTCGAGTACTATCATTTCCAGGTCTCATATACGTGGTACAAAAGTACGGTAACGAAAGACTAATCTAATTATTTCTCGTTTTGCTCCGCATACCAGTGCTGGGGTAATGTAATATGTAAATTTGCATTCCACTCAAAGATTTAAGATTAGTAACATTTTCATACCTCAAACTTGAAGTTCTCTTGCTTCCTAACGAAAAAAGGAAGAAATAATTTGACTTTGGACCATGCGGCACCCATACGGGTCGGGGGACCCAATACGCTACTTGCAATACATGTACCAGTAATTGGTTCGTCACATCTGTGAAAAGAAACAGATTGCCTGTTTTTCTGCCGCTGCTAGGTCCAGCTAGCTCCGACCGTATCTGTAAAACTCTTTCAGAACGTATGATTTTGAAACTATTAATTAAAAGTTTTACCAGATTATGTTTGGTATACATGTAAAATTGGATATGGCTGTATGCAACAAGTTTTAAATTTAAATTTCTGTTACTTTGTAACTATGCAAATTTACGTTCAGCTGCAGCTTTTGGAATTTGACTCAAATATTAAAGACTATAACATAAAATCTTGCTCAAATGATGGTTTAGTTTGAACCTATTCTGCCGACCTCGTCTACCTCTGTAAAATGATCTACTATAAAATGCAGTCAATGTAATCAAATAATCGATAAAACATGTATAAATTATTGACATTCAAATATTATCTGTGCAGCAGTAATGTTTAGTAAAAATTTTAATAGTGCTTTTCAAGTACTATGGGTCCATAAATATCGTTTATTTTCACTCACAGAAATATACCATGCTTCGTTAATTCGTGTAGGTGAAAGAATGGGTGGAAAGACCATTGAAAGAGTGAATTACTTTCCATGAAACAGAAAAATCAGATAAGAGTAGGTAGCTGGTCTTATTTTACAAATTTACAATTTAAAATAATTAAGTTTGGACATGAAAAGTTTCTTGAAACTTATGTGGACTTTATCCTCCAGTCATTTAGAGAAGTAAGTTTGCGAGTTTGTGATATTGCTGTAAATGGGAACAGCATGTACAACGTAAGCACAGAACATGCCCGCGTAATGGTACAGATTGGAAGGAGGAAAACATTTATATTTAGATACTTGCTAGCAAATGAATTATATTTTAACATTCTTAAGTTACATTTGTGTTTAGTCATTTTACAAGTCTTTGAATGTATTTTCTTCCTCCCACACTGCACAAGATTACCATTACGTGGACATTATTTATGTTTATGTTGCAAATGCTTTTTGTCGTTTACCGCAAAATCACAACGGTTATCCTCAAATGTTTTAATTTGGCACTTTGTAATAATTATTTTTGTGGAAGCGGTGACTGAGTACGAGGAATATGTAGATTCAAACAGCGGAATGCTTTCACATGTAGCATAACACAGAATACGGACCTACCTTGATTGTCAATGAATTTGACTTGACCTGAAGTTTTTTTTAAATGTTGCCTTTGGGTCACCCTTGTTTAGAGTAGAGGTTTCAAAATCAAAATAGAAGATGTACATCCAGATAGGTCCCGTTATTGGCACCCGTGAACAGAATACAAAAAATTCTTTTCTATCACCAGGTACTTTGAACGGAGGGGAATAGCCGCATTTCTGCAGATAGAAACAGGGATCCCAAAAGTACTGAAATTACTAATGATAATGTGTATGAAGAGAAATTGTGACATGACATAATGATTAACCAGGACAAATATGCGTAGGACATAAAATTTTCATTAACATTGAATAATCAACAAATTGTTCAACTGCGGAACTCCGGACCGACAAGCCATTTTGGCTGCAGTGAACAGCACGCTACAAAACTCAACATAAAAAAGGAAAATATATATAAGCGTCATACATTTCACGAAAGTCAGCATTAACTTTTAGAGGCAATGAATGATTCAAGAAAGCAAGTCAGTAATGTCCTACATCATCGTTGCCGCGTGGAAGCATTGTCGTTGCTGTTAATATATGATGAAGCTGATGATTACGTTAAAAATGCCGTTAGTCATGGCATATTGTTATATGCTAAATGAGGTATATACTTGTGTGTGTACGCGAATATAACACTTTAAAATTACCTGAAGTTAACTTAAACGTAAAAACGTCCATAGGTATATTTCATATGACATGCTAATCATATCATAACGTTACTTTGTGTAATATTAATTCGTTTTAAAAGTAACTTTTGGAAATTTTAGGTACACTAGGCTGAAATATTCCTAAATTTTTATTTTTCCTGAAATTTACTACGAGCATTTTTTTAAAAATTCAGTATAGGAAATTGAAATGAGCGGGAATAACTTTACTTGACCTGAAACTTTTGATGGCTAAGAAAAGTGTGCATCCCTGAAGCACGGCGATGAGCTGAAGAATGAGACATACAGGAAAAATCATTTGTCGGTACCTTTTGAAATAATGTAGTTTAGTTCATATCTAGTTCCTATTTTCGACAACTTTAGTGTCGTTCACGGACTACCGGTTCAAACGAATAGCATATTGTGTTCATTTTTTGTTTGTCCATTTTTAATATACATTGTTATAGTTTTATCTCAAAAACTTTTGATGGTAGAAGTTCCTGAAACTTTGTGTACAAGGGAATTGCGACCCGTAGATGTTCATTCTGTAAAAAATATAGGTGTACTATGTTAACATTTGACATTTGAGCTACCGGATCATCTTGAACGACTTTCGTAACACATTTATTGATTTATTTATTGCAATACAATGGGTTAAATTTTGGTGCTATTTTAAAACGATTTTTAGCGAACAAATGATTATTTATATGAACTTGAAGTAATATTTGAAAACATTTTCGTAGTGGAAATTGCTGAACCTTCGATTGACATTTTTTTTTAATTTGGCGTAAAATTTAATAAAAAATTATTAAAATTAATTAAAAAGTTATTTCCGGGAGTATGGCGGTGAGTAATGTGAGCGGGTTTTTAGACAAAGATCAATAAGCAATTCGATGAGCATGAGTCGACAAAATGTTGGGTGGGCAGACGACATTAAAGAGATTGGAGATGAGCTAGTCCGAAGTTTAGTCAGCGCGATTCACCGGGGCGGGCCGTCAAGAATTTTGATGGGAAGGGGTCAGTACGTAGTTTGGGGGCAAGGTACGACTACCCAATTAAAGGGCGGAGGCCATCAGGAAGTTTGGTTGGAAAGTCTGCTTATCATTGTGGCCAGTAAGCAGTCCGGTGGACGGGGAGTTCAACCACTTTGGTTAATAGAACCACGCTTTATTAACTTCCTAACCCATTTAGCAAGGTTCAAGAGCATTGAGGTTCTCCGAAATACGTAATGCACTACTCACTGTGACATCGCCTATCCTCGAAATACTAAATAATTGGGGAACATGTACAAGATAATAAGTGCTGGGGCAGAATCCCCCTTGAAATCTGGTAGGAAGGTTCCCCTTCTGAAAGACTGGTCGGCGATTTGATGGACGGAGAGCAAGAGCTTAGTTCTAAACATTATTTAAGCTTTAGTCATTACGCTAGAACTTTATGTTTAGGGAGCTTGCGTTTTTTATAATCCTTCTCTAATATAAACCGACTATCCCATGCTATAATTTGAGATGCACATACACAAGAACTTGGCCAGGACATGAGATACCCTCTTAAATGTGTACAGGTTGCGTTCATGAAGACCCATGAGGGCTCTCTTTATATCTATTTTGATAGTTTTCATGTTGAGATGTGGAATAATTAGGAAAGCATGGTTTAGTTTTTCGTCATATGTGGAAGAAAAAACTTCTTAAAGTAGTTGAAAGAGAAATTCCACTGAGATTGATTGTAAGTGGGAATTGCATCACATTCCCTAACATTTACATTTTTGCATTCTTCAGCAAATATGAAAAACGAAGTATTCGTAAGATCTTGATCTTGAGCTCCCCTGCTTGACATACACCTCTCCATCGTTCATTAAAATTTTGTACAGGTATTTATATTCAGGAATAAAACGTGCAATGTTTAGCTTTGGTACTTAACTTTGGTACTTAGCTTTGGTACAATACATTATGAGCGTACATACCGACCATTAAACATGCACAACCGAGAGAGGAAGAGAGTGAAAGACGGCGATGCTTTCTTACTTTGTGTTCTTTAACTCTCCAGTTGGCTAAATTCCCATTCCTTTCATAGAGCGTTTTTCCCAGTTGTGTCTGACCCTCTCTAGTAGCGTGTAACAAGGAAAGAAAGAAAAAAGGGAAAGATTTTTCACCGAGATGATAGCCGGTTACTTACTGTTGGTGAGTGTGTGCACGTTACCACAGGTACCTTATACATGCCAAAAATCTATGTCTTGCAAAGAATGAAATGAAACACGATAGAAAAATATAGTGGAAAAAAATCTGAAATCATCTTACCCAGTAAGCTGTTTACCCACAGGAGGAGTTTCATGTGCGACTGTAATCAGTATTACATTGAATTGAAAGACTGACTACATTTCTTCATGCATTCATGCCTGAGTGAGAGACCAGGATGGATGGAAGGGGAAAGGTGTGCTTTCAGTCTGACATTCAGATTTATCCATCACAATTTCCTTCCGTTATACCTTCCTAAATTATGTCTTGAGAAAAAAAAGCAGCAAAGTAAAGTCGGGAAGAAGCAGCAGCAGCCCCATTCTCTTCTGTTTGCAGTCTGCTGCTTCAGGCAGTAGAACAGGAAATTCATGTTCTTCTCTAGTGGGTGTTCTTTTTTGCATGTGTGCGCCTCTTTATACGTGTACCAGAGAGATAGGCATATCTTTGTCCGCCTTTTCTCCACACCGTTCCCATTCTTCATACGGAGATATTTACAAAAGTTTTAAAGTTTCGCAACTTACAGGAACGCCAAAGGAGTACAACCAAGTACAAGGGGCATAAAATGGAGTCTAAGAAGGAAAACAGGATAAAGAAAAGGGGGAAAAGTAGCGGTGGTGGTAGAAGAATAAGACGAAGATTCAGGAGAAGAAAGGGAAAAAAGATGAGAGAAAAAAAAAGTTATTTTGTGGTCAATAATAATGTAAAGCTACATTCCTGCTTGCCTATATAAGCATGGTAAGGGTGGTGAGAATGGTAAGGCTTGGTAAGAATTGCTTTTCTCTTTTTACTTCCTTGCCTGCTCCATGGCTTACTTCTCTTCTATGAATGAATGCAAAGGCTTGTCTGTCACAAAAAGGAGGGAGAACGAGAGAGACGGGAGAGAAAACGTGTTTTTTGTGTGAGGATATGGAATCAAATGCAAATAAATGTTGCATTTCCAGTTTCATCATGTTCAATCTCTTCACCCATTGTTGTAAATTAGTATGTGTTCAAGTCAATGAATGCTGGAAACGTACCTATAACATATGTATGGTTGATGTGCATACGGAAAGTACCCTCACAGTTATGCTTTTAGTAATAATAATGCAAAAAACTGCGTCGCTCTTTTTTTCCTTTTCATCTCACCGATATACCACCACCTTTATTGTTGTTGTCGTCGTCGTCTCATCATCATCCCTAAAACTACTACACCACAGTTCATTTTTTCAATGGTCCAATTTACCTTTTTCGTTAATGGATTTTCTTTGGTTTGGTTAGCTGTTGAGGAATATGGCGCTGTTGTTGGAAAGTGTACGGCTGAGCTTTTTTTTCTTGGCAGTGAATGGTTGACAGTTGGCCGTAAATTTTTATGCAACCGACAGGTTTCTCTTCTTTTTCGCTTCAGATGGAGGCATGTAGAATGTTTGTTATTGCATTCTATTTATTTACTATGCTTTTCGTTTCCCCTTTCAGTTTGGTGTGGTGGTATGGTAGTTGTACTTGGAGCTTTTTTATTCTGCCCTGCCTGAAATGACCTGTGGGTTGCCTTCTAATCTACACGGGAAGTATGAATGAAGATATTCATAATAAGAGCCAGATAAAATATGGTAGTGTGTACACGTATGTGCATTTGGCAAAGTAAGCAAAGCAGTTTCATTTTCGACGAATATGGTGCTTCTATTGTTGGCTCTACATAGCGTCAAAAGGAAAGGTTTATTTAGGCCTGCTGATGCTGCCAAGCTGGCGTGCATATACCACGTCGACTTTGTACTTTGCACAGAACACCGTGCACGATATAAAAGAAAGCAGCTTTCCCTACATTTTCGTATCATGCGCGCAACACATCATCGACTTCGGCCTAAGACGTCATCAGATGAGGGGTTCGTTCGGTATGTATTTTCTTCTCTCACGGTAAAAGGTTAAGGAAAACAAAATCCAGCGGAGAGACGACTGCCTCTGTACATACACTCACACTTTTGAATGGTATTGTCTGCAAATGATTAAATTCGAATGACCAGAGAAATAGGCAATCGAAATAAAGTGAACTTTAAAGACGCCTACTGCAACGCAATAAAAGAAATCATTTCAATTTTATGTAGTTTTAGTTTTATTTTGACTAGCGAACCAGGGAACCTAGTTGTGGGTTTTTTTGGAGGAAAGAATTCTGAAACGCCCACGATAATAACAACGTCACTGGAATGTTTTGGAATACAGTGCACGTATCATGTAGTCTCCCTAAGTGTAAAACATGTAGAGGGAGATGCCGTGAACGTGTCCTATCACCTAATAGAGAGAGTACATATCCGTTTGTGTGAAACAAGATGATAGTCGGGTTACCGACGGACACTAAGAAAATCTTGAACTTGATACCTTGTCGTCCCATTACAAGAGTTTCAAGAAATTGTATTAACTCAATAAAGACTTTGTTGGAGCGTGGGTGATTTCACAAAAATCAGGTGCTTATTGGTAGTGTTCTGGTGGGATAAAATGTAAGGCTTGTTGTTATTGTTGTTGTACAACAATAATGTACTGCGTTCCGCTGAGGGCAGAGCCCCCAATGGATTGAAACTTGCAATACTCGATAAAACTTTGATTGCCAAGGAGGAAACTGTTCGAATACCATTTACATCTACTTAAACAAAAGTAAGGCAATACGGAATTAGTAAAGGGAAAGAAAACCAGAGTTGTGCAATATCGCTCTTCGTTTATTCCTCCCTTGCTTAATTTCCCATGCTTATGTGGGCTATTTCCTATTTTTATGGGGCATTGTGCAACATTGTATACGGCAGTTGTGATACTTATTGCTTTCTATGCATGATGCCTATTTTCATAAATTATGATATTGATATCTATAACAAATCTATATCTTATATTTTGTAAATATTAATATTTATGTGAAAATTAGTATTAGGTGATATGTTGCAAAGTATTCCCTATTAATAAAATGAACCAAAAGAGATAACGGTTAAAGAGAAAGTATCAGCATCAAATGCAAACCAAAACAACCTGTTTGGAAGCGATGAACAACTTTTATTCATCTACACCCATCTATTCGTATTCTTTGTCGCATAGCCCGTTTGAAATGAAACTATGGCATGTTTTGGTAACAATATCAAATTACAATTGCCGCCTAATGTGGCACACCAATGCTAATTAATAATAATATATTTCTGTGCATGTTTTCCAGCATTATATGCACAAACTACCAACTAAAATGAATGCATATTTATCTAAATAATAATCAATGTTCTTTTACACTACAACCTAGTCATCGCATAGAATAAAATTTAAAAGTATTTTACTATGCTATATAGTAAAGTAAAGATGTAAAAAATTTAACCACGTAATAACGACGTACCACGATATCAATTGCGCCAATTTGCATAATTTATTGTATGCTTCTTGGCCATATTTGGAATCTGGCTGGTTGGCAGCGCTTGTAATTAACCTAATAAATAATATGTCAATTGGTGATGAGGCGCTACAACAATAATTCATCTTGTCGTGTACTGGAGTTTATTGTTTTTACCATTTCATAAACATGGCTTTTCAGCAATTAGTGTTCGGTGTGTAATGCACAGAACTACATTCACTTCTCCTATTCATAATGCACTGCTAGTTGTTATTACTATTGGAGAATAAAATGTGCATGGGGCACCGAGAAAACTGAACATGATATTTTTATTTGGTACAATCTTACTTTCGTTGCATTTTAATTTAAAAAGTTAAGCATTCGCATATTCATTCAACATCGCTTTAATCTTCAATTGCGCTTTGAAACAGTATCTCAGGTGTACATTTACCTTGCTCATCTCAAACTCACTACTAAGCTGTATTAATTGATGATTCAAAGGTTTGGCCATATCAACATATCCTCACTGGGACACATTCATACCTAGTCGCTAATTTTACAGCACATGCGGTGCACTGCCGTGGCTCTTGCATCGTTTACTTCTCCTATAAACTTACATTTTGACTTGTCGACTCGAACCTACGCACGACAAAAGTTTCACAGGAAGATAAGTAGAATCGTTTGCATAAAATAATATGCTCAGCACATTATTGGCATGGCACAAGCACATTAAGAGAAACAGGGGGATTGAGTGACCTTGAGCACAAAAATACACGCATGTTCCTCCAGAAGAATATAGCTAGGATTAAAGTGTTAACTAACCGCATGTTTATAAGGTTCTGCTGCTGATGTTGTGAGAACTCTACAGCATGCATGTACATAATGTTAATAATGTACAGTGATGCTGGACTATGAGTGATGAGTGACGGTGACTTTAGCTTAGTACTTTAGTCGTTTACATATTCAGCATTGCCATTGTAAATTTTGTACGATATGGCTAGACTACATGACGCAAAAGAATGCACAACATAGAGGCAGGCCTGTATATAAGAATTAGTTATAGTCAATGGTAGTAGTATTAGTTATGAAATTTTTACCGTGTTTAGGAAGGCATGATGCAAAGAACCGGAATAAGATAATAACAAGAGTAAAAATAACACGCTCCTTTGTGCAAAAACATGTACTATTTTCGTCGTAAAAATAAAACCATCTAGCTGTACTCTGGTTAATATTGATAGAATAATGTGCAAACCACTAATATGACACTGTATTAGAATTACTGCTGCACAATCTTTCCCAGCGCATGCTGCAAGCATTTTACCATGACAGTAGGATATAATTTGTGTTGTTGAAACTCGTGAACGTCTCATTGAAGAAGCACCACCACCTTATGGTTAAAGAAGATTCCCCCAGTAATGTTCTGCAGATGGTAACGCTATTATTTATTATATTACCTATATGTACACACATCAAACATACCTACCTATTTACTTAGTAATGCATGGCCCGTCGTTTTTCTATAAAACGGATTTACAGGCTGGTGAACTTGATAAGGTCATTATTAATACAACGATGAAAACTACACGGCAACAACACAGTCAACAGCAGTGCAGATAGATCCTGAACCGACGAAGCCTGTGAAGTTGTTCTGGACGATCTGGACAAGATTGACGGCCATAATCTTCTCCATTATATTTCCATCAGCTTTATTCACACTTGTAAATAGAGGGGAGTACGGGGTCTGCAGATGGAATTATGTAAATAGTACAGTAAAATAATATACATTAGTACGTAGCAGTCGTATTGGATTTAATGATTGAACGACTCTTTTAAGCATCTGTCAATTGAGGCCATTTGACTGGAGACAAACCAATTGTGTGGGGGTGTTTGTTCTGTGTGTGTGTGTTCTGTTTGTAGAGAAAAATTATGCCAGAGTTTTTCAATTAGTTCGTGTCATTTTCTATTTTGCAGGTATATCCTGCATATTATTTATTATTCTCAGTACTTCAAAGTGGTTCATTAATTGTTAGTGGTTAGTTCGTGCATATTTTTATTGGAACAATTGTCAAAAACATGTGGTGTGTTCGAAGTAAGCAATTAATGCTAGATATTTTCAAAAGTTACGCGGATGTTAGTGTAAAAAAGTAAGTATCAAATGCCGCACATTTGTCATTTATGGTTTAGTTTGTAGCGAATGCATAATATGAAGAATTATTGTTGTGCTGTACTATAATATAACAATGGAAACAAAGACAACAAACACTATGCCGCCGACTCAGCAGTATAAACGCTGTACGGTACCCCAAACCTGGCAAGAAAAGCTACTTAAGCATTCCGGGCGAGGTTCCTTTGTTAGAGGCAACGATCGGCAATCTAGTGGATTATACTGCGGCACGGTTCCCCGATTCACCTGCTTTAGTCGCGTCGTCACCGACGGAAGTCCGAAAAAATTACTTACAGCTGAAGAAAGAGGTCAGCACGTACCAGAATTCCAAATGAAAACCACCGCGTCAAAAATGTCGATTAGTTTTCTTTCTGTAGTTGTTTGTATGAGATTTTATGTTCATACAGGTTGACAATGTGGCAGCCGGATTTTTACAAATTGGGCTTAAAAAAGGTGACAGAATCGGGATTTGGGGCCCCAATAGCTATGAATGGTACCTGACATTTTTAGCAGCGATGAAAGCAGGGCTAATTTTAGTACGAAACATTGTATGTAAAATTAATGCCGCCACACAAGGGTAAAAGACCACTCTATATAAAATTTAAATATTTTTCAACTTAAGGTGCATATAAATCCGGCTTATCAAACAAGAGAGCTACTTTACTGCATCAACAAAGTTGGTATTAAATGTATGGTAGTCGCTGGACAGTTCAAGACATCAAATTACTATCAAATGATGGTAGAAGCATACCCTGAAATTGAGAGCTCTGATCCAGGAAATATAAAAGCAAAGGCGGCTCCATTCCTTTCCAGTTTGATCACCATTCCAACCACTCCCCAAAAGTACGACTTAACTACGTTTAATTTCATCATGCTATAAACTTATAACATTTATACGTTGTAAATTCGTTGTAATCGTATTCCTTAAACTTTTACGTAGGGGTGCTTATACATTTGAAGAAATTGTTCATAAAGGCTCCAACGCACAAGCTCTATCTGACTTGGAGGCGGTTGAAAAGGTGACACAGTTTGATGACGTATGTAATATTCAGTTTACATCTGGAACTACAGGAAATCCGAAGGGTGTTATGCTATCTCACCACAACATAGTAAATAATGGGTATTTTATAAGCAGAAGATGCGGCTACAACGATAAGGTACGTACGTAACGTATATTTGTCATGCATTTCTTAATGTTTGCTAACTGTCTAGCTAATTTAAATGACTGTTTGTTTAGGATAAGCTGTGTCTCACCGTACCTTTGTTTCACTGTTACGGTTGTGTTGTTGGGGCATTGGCGGCTGTTCATAGTGGCGCAGCGATAGTGCTTCCTTCGCCCGGTTTCTCTCCAATTCATGCACTAGAAGCTATTGCCAAAGAAAAGTAAGGCGTAAAATAAAATGTAGCTAGAGGTTAATTGATTTTATTAACAGATTATTATTTTCTGTAGATGTACTGCTGTATACGGAACACCAACGATGCATATTGATATTATCAATTGTCCTGGATTTGATAACTACGATCTAAACTCTTTGAAACTTGCGACGACTGCTGGAGCTATTTCTCCGGAAGAACTAGTTCGTCAAATGTTGAAAAAATATACTGTTGAAAAAGTTGTGGTATGACAATAAAAATTTAGAAATGAAGTGACAGTAGAGATAGTAGTGTTACTCTGTAGCGATGCCATGATCTTCAAATATGAAACTAGTCAAATCGGTCATTAAAATTTAATATTAACTTTAAATGTAAACTAATATTACAGAACCTGTATGGGCTAACAGAGACAAGTCCAGTGTTTTTTCAGAGCCTTCCGGATGATAATATCAAACTTGCTGCTGAAACAGTAGGTTATCCTCAGCAGCATGTTGAGGTTGGTTGTCGACAACTAGTACCATGATATCATACTGTCAGGTGCTCTAATTATTGTATCATTAAAATAATGTGTTAAATCCAGGTAAAAATTGTTGATACTGACGGAAGAATCGTAGACGTTGGTCAACAGGGAGAAATGTGTGTCCGTGGTTACGGTGTTATGCAAGGCTATTGGGAGGATCCAGTAAAGACCGCAGAGGCCATTTCCAGTTCACGATGGTTTTCCTCAGGGTAATGCTTCATCAATAATTAACAATCTTAATAATTAATTTTGGGATTTTACATACCAACAATTACATTTGTGTTTGTGGGAAACCCAGGGATCTTGCAATCATGACAATGTGTCGTTAACCGAAGAGGAGGTGAAACTGTTTTGTAAAGGAAAGGTAATGAAATCAAGTATTAGCATATGCGGACGTGCGGGGTTCCACTGTTGAATGCCATATTTTTATTTTTAGATCGCCCATTACAAGGTTCCTCGTCATATTAGGTTCGTAGAAGACTACCCAAAAACAACCTCTGGAAAAATTCAAAAGTTTAAAATAAGAGAAGCTATGATGAAAGAATTGGATATTAAAAGCTAGATTTAATATGGTGAATTTTATATTACATAAACATGTGTATAAAAACAAAAATAAATTTAATATTATTTTGAGATATGCTTACTATTATAGATCTCAGCACAAACAAAAACAAAGCTTTTTTACACTCTTTCACTCATTTATGTAAGATAAATGGAGGCCATCCTCTAGTTGTAGTATTAAATTTCGATCTTCTCCTTGTATTCTCTTCCCTTGCGCATTTCATGTTTTCTGAAAGATAATCTTTAGTGCATACTGGACCTCATGACGTGCTTCAGAATGAAAATAATGACTTGTTTCAGTGCTTGTTTTAATTTTTTTTTAAATTGTTTATTTTTTCTCTTGGTTTTACTGCCTCTTTAAAGGCTACATATTATCTAAATGCTATCAAAATCAACATCAGGTATCAAATTTGATATTGTCAAGGACTGGGATGATAACTGAAAGAAAGAGGAATTTTAAACCGATTAATGCCATCTAGACATAAATTGGAGGTAGGTTATATGTAGAAAGGTGTTCCTTGTATGAAACATGATTAATGGTAATGGTATACAAGTAGATATGATGCAAATAAAGAATAAATTTTATGTCATTAATATTTTATTCAATCGAATCGGTCCTCAAGAAAAGATTGTACATTATAAAGCTGATACGCAAATCAGCACTTTACATTCGGAATTTTGGGTTTTATAGTCAATGAATTTATATGGACACCGATATTCTTATATTACACCGTATTAGAGATTATGGGATTTTTTATTGCCACTGTACCTTTTCCAGTGCCTGCGGAGAAAGAAAAATGAAGTAGGTAGGTAGTTACAATTTTCCTTCCTCGATGCCGCTGGGGAACCTCATTTTTGAGGGAATGGTTGGAAGAATGTTTCTGTTATGCTTAAAGATTGAAATTGTTGGAAATGAAAATATAGGTTACATTGCAATTTTGGTGTTACATATTGCCATAGCCTGCAGAGATTTGTTTATGTAGGATGCCGATATTTTGTAAGATTTTCCTCGTTCGGGTTTATATTGAGGTTACATCTAAACACTGAGAGTATATCAGTTTGTCAAGCCATGTGTGTCCTTGATATGCTCGTTAGTAGGCATATTCGGAGCTCCAGCAGAGCCAAAAATGAAGTTTTACCACGTTGTAATGAACTACCGACAGTCGGAAGCAATTATAGATTCAAGCAATCGAAATTGCAAAAACAAAATTATATACATAGCAATATATCTCCAATGATACATATTTTGGCGTTTACATTAATTTGACGAAGGAAAAACCGTTTCGTTCCTCTCTTCATTGTTGACCGTAACACACTGACAAAATCACAGAAGATTCCTCACACAAACGTCGAGTAATAGCCACCAAGACAAGGCCCAAAAGCCTGTTGACAAAGCAAACTCATTCAGCCATTTCGTGAAACACAAAGGAAGCCAATATCGTGTATGACATTAATTTGATTTTTTCTGTAGACCGTCTCCCACAAACAACAGTTGATTGTTTGTGTATAACAATAGCTATTGATAACCATCCATCATCTCCAAGGATTTTTTCGAATCATAGAATCATACGTAGGCGTAATGGCACACCACTGGCGCAACATTCAATAGAACACTGTGTAGCATTATAGGTATGAGTCATGAGTGTTTATACTTTGTATCCCTGCAAACATACGCCCTCCATCCTTTTCTTTGCTTTGTGCAAATTCCTCATCGAACGTCGTCGTGCTTCTTATTAACGAGACCCTTTTTCATTAGTAAATCACTCCATTATACTGAGTACTTCACCTGTTCCTGTTGTACTACATTATGTACCACCCTCCTTGTCAAAATACTTTTCTTTTGACACGTTGACAAAAAAACCAAGGACGGGTAGGTTATCAATAGGTATCAACCCACACTGTATGGTCATTGTTGAACGAAACAACGGGATCTTATGCTAAGTTTTCCAAGTCCTTTAATAATTTTAATGGCAAATAAACTTCCTCGATCGTGATTTTA
>JAHZNE010007809.1:0-15544 GCA_027744055.1 Callyntrura sp. NNG-2020 | reverse complement strand
TGTGTGTGTGTGTGTGTATATGTGTGTGTGTGTGTGGAGCATAGTGGTGACAAATACTTCGGTGGACTAGCTTATCCTTTTAGCTGTTTGTTATTACAGGGGAGCAGGAACGTTGGCGTATTTTATGGCGTTCATTTATCTGCATGAAGTTAGAGGAAAACTGACTTATTACCACGACGGCCCTGCAAGAAAAAGAGGAAAGCGAGAAATTATACAAGCACATATTTATACATTGCTGGAAATTGTACACACACACATACACACACACACAAGTTTTGTTTGTGGCACCAGGACGACAGTAAGTACTTTATATGTCTTTACCTCCCCGTTTGTATCATGCCCGTTTATCTATCCGCGCATCCACCTCTCTGTCTATCTATCTTTCTATCTATATGTTATGTACTTTCTTAGCTGTTGTGCAACAGCAGGAGGAGGAGGAGCAGCAGCAGCAGCTCTGTTTCTGTTATGTGAACATCCCTCCGTGAATTGTAAAACGAAAGGACAATTTTAATTTGCAACATGTCCTGAATATATTCACCAGTCAATTCACCTTTGGGAGTGTGAGAAGAGGCGCAGCACAGAAAGGCCACTAGCAAACCAAGTAATTTTAACTTTTTCCTCCTCTATAGCTAAACAGGGGACGAGACCTGCAGAAAACTTTTGATTACATGAAAATTACTTGGGATTTAGGCTCAGAGTTTTTGAAGCGTTCTCGTCCCCGCCTTCCTTTCTGTCAAAGTACGGACAAATATCCAGAGATCTCAAATGGTAACAAATACCCGAACATCTACAACACCACGACGACTCACCGTCTTTCATCTTGTAGTTGTACCTCTATTTTTCTTTTTCCTGTTGATGTATGTGCTGATGTGATGCAACTTCCCAGTTGTTTGCCATTTGCTGCTCACATTTATTTGACAAGTCCTCGTCTTCCTGTCCCATATATAGCACCCAAAATGGTAGCAAACCTAGATACTTGGAATATGACAACCCGAACAACATATGGCAATAAACCCACACATTTTATTAATTTTTACATCTCTACCTACGCACGCAAAATGCCGTAATTATAGGAACGTTCCTTGAGCTCCTTTAAACCTCCATATATATCTTAATTCTGAGCTTACAACATTGAGCGTATATGTATGTACCTCGTGTACCCAGCTGCTCCTGCTGTAGTTACTTCCGACTTCGGAGTAAAAGGGAAATTGTACAGGAAACTTGTACACACGACGTATGAAGTAAAAAAACGCGTACAAAAATTGTGCGTTCTTCTCTCTCCGTCTACACTTATTTCCGAACTGGGGCTATTGGAAAAAGTTCTCTTTTCCCATTATGGAAGGCTGTCATGCTTCTACACACAAATACATCTAGGGAAGGTACACATCATAAAACTTACCATGTCACAAATCCCAGGGGGTTGTACACGATTATTCAGAAATTGTATAAAAATTGTTTGTATATCACACTATTGCTGAAAATATGGAGCAACTACGGCCATCACCAAAAAACTACCAGTCAGAGGCAATGTGATCTGATTCACAATTTTTCTTATACACAACCTCACGCTACCACTTGAAAACTGGGCTTATTGGATGTACCACTATCAAAAGGGAAAAAAATATCATAAAGTTACAACTAGGCAGCGACGGCGTAGAAAAAAGTGTGTATGTATGTGTGTGTGTGTGCGAGAGAACGCACACCTTTTCTCTGCTGCTACCCCTTTCCCTTCGCAAAAAGTGATGGTGACAGTTACAGTACAGCCTTCGGAGGAACAACAGTAGTGAAAACGATATAATGTGCTATTCGAACGGTCATTTTATGTCGGAATACAGGAGCCAAGACAAAATACACACATTTTCCTCTCTTTTTTTGATAATGCCGACAAGCACAAATTTTCTCGCTTTACTCCCTTTTATAACCACTTATTTCTTTGCGCTTCTGCTCTTTCCCTTCTTCCCATCTCCCCGTTTCCCTTTCTCTCTCCGACGTCGTATATGTACGTGTGTGTGTGTCTTGCATAATATTCAAATTTCAAAAGTGCTCACACAAAGTGAGCAGAGACTAACTGATGAACGCTCTGTCTGTTTTGTGTGAGTGTTACTGGCAGTCGCAGCAGCAGCAGCAGAAGCAGCGAGAAAGGGAGGAAGAAGAAAGATGATGATAACTGACTTATCCTGTTTGAATACTTTTCTGTATCTTGGCTTCTTGATTATATGCTTAGCTTCTACTTTTTCGTCTTTTTGGCATTGTCAAGTGAGAAAAGAAGAGAGCAAGAAGAAAAGACGACATGCTTGGGATCATGATGTGATTGGTGAACTGATATATACCTTTGTGTGTGGATATATATATGAGCGTGAAAGGTATATCGGGAAATGGCTCAAAATGGATGAGGATGAGAAGGCGTATGTGTACCGCAATACAAGACACATATGCAGAGAGAAACATATATACGTCCACAGATCCCTACATTTATACACACACACATGCTTGCTTTTGCTGGTGCTACTATGAAAAAAAGGAATAAGTATAATGTATCATAAGAAGTTGATATAGGAGTAGGTAGTAGGTATACACTCATTTTCTTTGTCTGTCTGTCTTCTCTCTTTTCTCTTTAAATGTGCGATGAAATGTTTTTGGATCTCGTCTTTTAGTTTCTTCTTATTCGTCGTCGTTAAACCTCATCTTAGGAAGAACAATGGGATGAAAGTGGGACTGAAAATGAAAAAGCTGATGATGTGGCTTTCTTAAGCCAAATATCTTTGCTGCACATGCATGCACGTACGTACGTAACGAACAGATACAAAGAAAAAGAGACAAAAGATTCTCTCGCTCTCTCTCCCTCCCCGCTCCCTCTTAAGTCCCTTCCAACATATACACACGGAGGAGTCGGAAAAGCAGAACAAGTTTTTAGCTTCAAAACTCTGTAAAATTCCATTTCCACTATGGTATTTTCCTTGAAACCACACAGCGTATTTTTTTTCTGGTCGTAAATACGTGCCTCCTCTCCCTTTCTCTCCTTTGATGGAAGAAGTTGATAACTTTTGATGGATTCAAAAGTCAATGTACCTATCTGCACCGTGCAACCAAGCTCTCCTTCTCTCTCTCTCTGGGTCTACATTCACACACGACATACGGAACAGACACTTTTGTCATTTATGGATGTATATAAGTAAGCTATTTAAGACGTTTACTGGAGAAATGAACACTTGTTTGAATTCGAGATTTTGACGTTCTAAAATGATTTTTTGGCTTTAGTGGAGAATGGAGCACGGAACCCTTCATCATTCCCGGTGGAATCCCACGTCGACGTGCTTACCCCACAATTTCCCCATTTGTTTTCCACATTTTCCCTTTTGAGAGGAGAAACTCTCAACGTTTTAATGTATTTTAGATTGACTCCCCATATCTAAAAGGACTAGCAAATTAGCCAATAGATATTCGGATCTCTGTTCACTCTCGTAACTTCAAATTTTCTATTAGAATTGGTCCATGTCTGACCATTGAGCTTAATCTGAAACGCCAATATTTGCACACGCATGCCTCTATCCATGTCAAACAAGAGGGAAGAGGCACAGCTTCCTTTTAACAATTAAGGGCGGAAGCAGAGTCCGACCAGTTCTTGTTAATAAGCAATCAACCAAAATGTAAACATGTAATTAGTGCAAAAGATATATAATGTAGCATCACTGCCGAACACTACGGCAATCGTCCGCTGTGTGTAGTCTAACCTGCCATTTATATTACGCTGTCAGTTTGTAGACAAAGCGTCCGCAATCTTTACACATGGAACCGCCGGCCCCCCCATCATGTAGGTATAAGCACAACAGGGAAGCATCAGCACGCAACACAGAAAGACGAATAAGACCGTGAAATGTTGCAATAAATTAGAGATTCGTCATGAAATAAAAGGAACAGCTACATCAAAACAATCCGCCTCGTCAAAATGAGAACACTCTCTGCATCATCGTCATCATTAGTCTGCGTTTTTTTACTTGAGAAGGAGAACAAAGCTTTCCATATGATGATCACACTACAGCTTGCCTGTATGAAGTGACGGGGTGGCGGTGGTGTAAGCCTTTATGTTGGGCCGCCGAAAAGAAGCACAACAAAAAGGCCTCTGTTTGCTTGTGTGGAGTGCATTTGACATGCTCATTTAAAAAAGATATAATGTGGAGATAGACAAAATCATTAAAAAATAAAATTAGACGACAGAAAGGTCTGCTTTATGTGAATGTACTTGATAAATAAACAATGAACATCATTTATCTGGCTGACAGAGTGGCATTCTTGCCGGACACGACATTACACAAGCATTTTCTTGAATATTGGGGAAAGAGGTAGTATTTTTTAGCTTTAAAAATTAATAAATCATCTTCAGGATTTTATTACTTGACTCCTTTCACAAAATTAGAATTAGTCGCGTAACATGGCAGAGAGAGCACAGGGCTTGAAAGCAGCTGCTTTACGGAACTAATAATGTTTTCGTCAAGAAGGTAATCTCATTATTACGTTGTTGTCGCCGTCGCTCTCATCTAAAAAGTTTATAAGAAATTTCCCTTTTATTTTCAACGTTTGGATTAAAAAAACATTCACAACAACCAATATAGCTTCACACAAAAAGTTTCAACAAGCTGCTTTATAATCCCTACGCTGCTGAGAGTACTGCCATAATACGAAAATTGAATTTACAGCAAAAAAAACATCAACGGAAAGGAAGCAGAACTGTACACACACATATATACATATTCCACAACGCTGCGTCTCAACACTTTAGCAGGTTTACGATTGTTCAAGCCTGGGTGCTGCTGCTGGCTAAACCAGGCAGAGTTATTAAGGAAATTTGCGACACGTGAAGTGCTGAACTGAACGAATTCCTTCTCTTTTTTCGTTCGAGTAGTCAACTCTTTTTCTGAGAATTGTTTATTTAGTTTGGCCCCAAAGCACCACTTCTTATTTTCTCATATCTGCTCTTCAAGTTTGTTTTGTAATTTCCCTTAATCTACCAATATACGTGTTATCTTCCTCTACGTAATGCGTACTTTGGCAAGTAAAACACTCGTTAATGCTAATGGCGCTTACTACACACACACACATCGTGTACCACACAGAACCTTTTTAATATCCGTGCGAGCACCGCACAACCTCACTTTGTCATCATCCCAACCATGATTGCATGCTTTCCTGGCTGGCTAAGACAGTGGTGGGGAATTGGTCGGAAACTGACTAATTCACTGCTTCATTCATTCCCTCAGTCAGAAAGTCACTTCTGCTCGTAACTCAAATTTAACCTTTTCCCCCATTTTACAGCAAGCATCATTCCAGTGTCATCACCATCATCTTGCGAAGCTACCATATTTCCTCCATCTATTACTACTCACTGATGATATCTAGACAAAAAACGCAATTGACTCGAAGGTTGTGTGTTTTTTCTATTAAAGTATGTAATAATGTGGGGTAATAGTTGAGTTTTTTTTCTAGGAGCGTATAAGCTATATGGATAAACGTCCTTTTGTTCGTGTATTAGGCATGCATGTATGCAACAGCAACAGCAGAGCAAGTAGAGGAGCTTGCGTGTTTTTTTCTTCTTCTGCGCCCAGGGTTGGCTTCTATATATTCAGGGCATACGGGCTAAGAAAGAAAAAGGTTTTGACATCTTGATTGGCACCCTATTACCTTTCTGTCAGTTAGATTCTGTGGAAATTATTTGCATTCTTTGCATCCTTCCTTTTTGCGTTTTACCAGGACTTTTCCAATTCCGCTCTTGCCTTAGCAGCAGCGCCAACAGCCAGTCTGAAAATAAAAACTCGACGGATCCTTAGCGTCATGAGGGAAAACTTTAAAAAGTGCTCACTTAAACATACGAAACGGAAAAGTTGAGCTTGTGTAATATAATGTTATAGGTACAACACTAATATTTCTTAGACAAAGACGAGTAGGGACCGTACGTCTCCATCCATTGCCAAAATTGTACATAGCATAACAGTAAAATGAATATTTTCATTATGTGAATTGGCTCCTGTGGGCATTTCGGCTTTCATTGGGCTAGTTTTCAGCTTTTCCGCAGCATAATATACATTCATAATACGTATTACAGAGATTATGTATAAATACCATCTGTGCAGGGTATGCGTATATAGCTAAGTAGATTGGAGAAAAGAGGCTTGATCTGATCTGCCCACATTTTGAAAAGATCCAATTTCTTGATTTGCACATTCCCCATTACTGGATGAGATTCCTCTTGTGTATTTTAGCAGTGGTATGTTACTACTGAATATAACCAAGGAGCACAATGAAACTCAAGAAAGGACAGGGCGTGTGTGGTGTGTTGTGTGTGTGTATGTGTGTGTATATATGAGGGAATTCATCCGGGCTGTATGCTACTGGAAGCACTTGAGTAGGATAATGATGGAGCATGAGCGCAATAAAATTTGAAAATGCACACGCTCCAATCGACACAACACACATACACTTAAATCTCAACTAGAATTCTATCGCATTAAGGGTAAGACGTGTAATTTCCATAATGGTGACTGAAGTAGGACAGGTACGCACGTAAACCAAATCCCTCAGAAATGTCAGCATTAATGCAGCATAATTTAGATGGAGAAGGTTTCGACGCTAAATAGATGCCGCATTACGTATGTGTAGCACGCGGTACTTTTAGGATAACCAGTTTCTTCGGGTGGATGGATAGACACTTAAAATTTCATCAAATTCTGACCCGGAATTAAAAAATGTGAATTTAAAAATTTTCGTTCCTTCATTTTGTAATCTAAATGCAAAGTAAATATCACTTGAAAATTGTAATTACATATGTTTGTACATCATCATCACTGTGGTGGCACTACTCCACGGTGGTATCTTATTTCCATGTTCGTCATAGCGTGATAATGTATCCAACGGTGGTTTCTCCAGTTTTGAATTTCACGTGTCTAGTTAGTAAATGAAACATAAATTACAGAATCACACTTTACTGGAAAACTTGTGTACAGACATCATAGTAGCAGCCGCGCGTGTGTGTGTGTTCTCATTTTCTTCTCTGCAGTGGTCTCCCATCCTTGGAAGAAGTAGAATGTAAGTGGAGAAACGCACATTTTGTGTTGTCACCATGTACTAAACACACGGATACTTCAGATGACAATGTGATTAAATTCCCATTAAAGAGACAGAATGAAGTTCAATATTGCATGAAATATGAATACTTTACCACTTAAATATATGTATGTAGATGTACAAGTTGGAGAGTGCACACGAGCACACAAAATCCGGAAGCCTGGAAGCTATACAAAATTGAATTTAACCTTAAAATGGGTAGGCATACACACATTTCCGTTTGCTGTACCACACCGCACACTGCTTCTATGCCTGTAGGCTCCCCCGTGAGATTGAAAGTGAGTAAATTTGTACATTTCCAATTACTGTTCCCAACGACAATTGTGATGTACGCTTAATGAAACATACAAATTTGCATAATTTACAATTTGTAGGTTTAACCCGGGTTGAAGATTAAGCAATTTTATTGTGTAATCACGTAGCGTGCTCCTCGAGTACAAGAAATAATTACGCTGTTTCTGTAAATCTTGAAACCGATGAAACCGCGCCACGTAATTAACACTAATTTGTTGTAGTTCAAATACATTTTCCAACCAAATTAATTGCTTACAACAATTCTCCTTCATTTTCTACAGGCATTTCTTCACCAAGAGTTTGGTAAATCAGGTTGTGTTGTTGTGAGGACACGGAGACATTTGTACACGTCGGGGATGTTGATTACACTTGTGGTATTTAGTAATTACAAATCTTTTTAGTAAGTACTGGTAAACAAGTGTGTGGTGTATAAGTGCGATAGGTTCGTTGTCCCTTAGCCCGAGTCAAAGGCGGGAAAACGTGGTGTTGGAGAAGAACAAACTTGTTTCTGTTCCTGCTGCTAGCGACTTTCTTTCTAAATGCAAAATTATTTATCTCCGGGCATTATAGTTTAAAGTTGGAGGCCTCCCGAGAAACTTTTGGCATTAGATAGGCTGTGTGTATCCCAATTTTCCTTGAAGGAAACTAATCCACCGGTTTTTGTCTTGTTTCGTGGCTTGTGTCAGCGTGTGCTTCAATCTTCCTTGGCATTGCATTGTCTGTGTATGTGTGTAGCCCGCCAGTTGCTTTTTTAAAGGGAAAATAAGATACAGACCAAAGTCGGTAATTTGAGATACTCAACTTGACCTCGTGGAAGGGAGAATTTTCATCTTGTGAAATATCGTATCAAAATAAGTATCGTCGTTCTGTTAAGATTAACAGGAATAAATTTTCATTGAGAGTTTCTTCCCACTGCACACACACACACACACATAGAGCTCTCTCTCTCTCCTTACTTTCGCTCTCTTCCATTTCGTCTAGTACTTCTTCTAACTTTTCAATCCATGAAAGTCCAGATTAATGAATATTTATTTGTCTTCCTTGATCTATAAGAAGTGGATTCTTGGGGAAGAGGAACAAACCAGATTCCCAGTCAGCAGCATCTTTGCATCTTCGAAAAAGCTAAGCAACAACAAGGACGTCTGCAATATGCATTCCCCAGTAACCGACACAAAAAAAACATACGACATGCTTGTGTAAACGAGTCATTCCTCTTATTTTCTTATTCTTCTAGCTGTTTCTATTCTCTCCCGAAAAAGCTAAAACACATGGGCAAAATCCAAACTAGTCGTCGTCTTTGTAACTTGAACACATCGACCACAATGGTTTTGGCTCGAACGAATCGAGTCTGTGCGGAAACACATGTACAAAGTAGGAGACACCATCATGATGATCGCCCCATCAGTAGGTGTATTTTTTCCTTCCTTAAAATCCAACACTACTACGTATAAAGCGAGTATAGAGAGAGAGATATACGCTTTAAAGGATTTTCCTGTACCGTTTTCAATGTCTTTGTGTCTTGTGTACAACAAGGAAATCCATTTTTCTTGGCTCTGGTAAAAATTACAACGAGTAAAGTAGAAGCAAGTATTTGTATGTACAGATTATGCGATTATTTCCTATTGTGGCCACACACACTACATGCTTACCAATGTCCAGAAACGGATTTTTTCTCAAAGAGTCATGAGCATGACGACACGTGATTTACTGTTGTTATCTATTCAATGCTTGACCATTTTATCTCACTTTTCTGTCAGTCCCCCTCGACAAAGAAAACAAAAAGATTAGAAATTTGCTTTCACCAAAACAAATTTTGCGTTCTTACTTTATACTCAAAGCAAAATTCCAATCTGCATTTTGTCCTTGTACAAATATGCATGCATGTAAACCTCCGTAAATGTTGTTGTACTTCTTTAAAACACAGATAATTTTCCCTCTGAGTGTACACAGTGAACAATGCAGTCAACAGTTCGTATCGTCATATGAGTGTACATTGTCCTTCTAAAAAGCTCTCCAAGAAAATGTGCGAGCGGCAGAGAGAAGCAACATCAGTAGCAAAATGAATCTCACTTTCACTTTTTTCTCTCATCTTCTTATTTCAGGGTTTTGTACCGGAGTGGTAGTAGTCCATCTTCCTAGTATTTTTTTACTCGCAACAGACACGACAGTAAACAAATAAAAGACACGTCTGAGGTTTTCCTAAAATTCTTCTTATTCCGAAATGCATAATGCATATATACCTAATAGTACGTGATCACATTCTTGTAAACTTCCCACATTGCACTTTCTCTCACTCAGTAGTAGTAGTTGTAGAAGTAGTAGCAGTAGCGACAACCGTTTCTATCTATCTGCTAGCCAATTCTTAAAAATCTCGTGAGATAGATGCCATAACCGTTGCTCTTTTTGCCACAAAATTTTCTCCCTTTTCGGCTCCAACGTAAGACATCTCCAATATATACATATGCATTACATGCATGCATAAAACTATGTAAAGTGATGATGCCTTTTGTATCTATTTTCCTATTACTTTCTTAGGTTGTTCCTTCTCTCTTTCTCTCACTTTCTCGCTCCCTCTTCTTCCACTTTTACTTTTGGCAGCAGCACCACTTTTTGCTTGGTTTCCGCCTCGATGAACAATGCATAGCCATTCGTTTGAAAAAGAGAGAAAGACACAACTTTTCCTCTTTGTACTCTCCCTCTGTGTGTGTATCTGCCTACACGTTTGTATCTGTGCCTCTGATACATCCCACTGCATGATACCGCACATCCATCTTACATAAAACAGATACATACATGCAAAGCAGGACACATTTATAGCCAACTGCATTCATTGGAAATACGGAAGAAAGAAAGAGAAAGACACGAAAACTACCAGAAAGATATCAACGTTCATGTTCATGCATGCTTGCATTTTACTTTGTAACAGTATTATCACGATCCTAATAATAATATTAATAATAGTAATAGTAATGATGATCATAATGGGAGTAGTGAACTACCATACTACTATATGCCAAAAATATGAACTAAAATACACCGGTATACCACCGTCACCACTACTGTTACTATATAAAACGGACCACGATGCTGCAGACATTAACCGACATACAAAGTAGTTGGCAGCTCAGCTCATCTTCTTTTTTTTGCTATTATGCAAAGAGGGATTTACCTTAAACAATCTGAAATATGAAGGCAACTTTGATACTACACACATGCACACACGAGCTCGAAAAGAGGATCATGCCGGGACAATATACGATTATTTTGGTGTTGCGAAAACGATTCTAAGACCTTTTAAAATGCGTTCAAATGCACTACACTACCAACTAGCAGCTTTATACAATGCTGGCAAGTTGTGTTGACATAGATACAGGGGGTGCGAGAACGTCTCATTTTCTGACAGATTCTCCTTTTTACTAATATGACACATGAAAAGAAAGTAGGGATCGCAAGATTTATAGAGAATTTTCCGTGGCAGCAAAAAAAAACATTTCGTGTATGGTTTGGGGTATGACGCACAAACACGTTGCATTTGTACCATGAGTTGGCACCTTGGTTAAATCCGAGTGTTAAATAGTTATGTCGGCACCGGCGGCATGACGGAATTCGGTCAGATGTTTACAATAGTGATTAGGAGGTACGTGTGTTCTCATAAGCAGAATTAATTTTTAACCCGTCTCTAGAGGTAGTTAATTACACTACCTTTTTGTTTCAATTACAAATTACATTATGTAATTTGGAAGCCTTAGTTGCAAAATACCAATTACATTTTTTACATTGTAGTCGTAGTTCCTTTTATAAATTCCATTTATTAAATATAAAATTTTCCTTTACAAATTAAGTTCTTTCATATAACATCGTCTATTATAAAATTAAGTGTTAATTTTCTAATTTCCATTAAAACACATATGTTGATGATCAAAATAAATTCTTTGCCTGTGCCATTGTTAATGTAAAGTAAAACTGTTACTGGTAAACTGGTAAAACCATGCTTTAAATATGCCAAATTAACAAAAATATGATAATTTTATACCATCTAATATTGAATCAAGTGCAAAGTGGCAGTAATTACGTTCCATTGTGAAATGACAAATTCCAACTGATGAAAGTAACTGAGGAACTCAATTACAAAATTACATTTCTGAAATTTACAACTTCATTTACAAATTACATTTCTGTAAATGACTCGCTTCAATTACAAATTACAAAATGTACTTGACAATGACGTAATTGGTAATTTGAATATTGTGTCTGTGTCTCTTAACAAAATTCGTGCAATAATCTTAATTGCTTCAAAGGTTGGGGGTGCCACCGTCGTTAGAGATGAAATGAAATTGCGCTTTCCATAATTTTCTCCGCATTTCATATGCACGTCACGCTCACGCCAGATGTAAAAAATAAAAACAACTTTTTCTCCCTCTTGGGGGGAGGGGGATGTCATAAAACAAGCACAAATGGATTAGCAGGACCATCTCACAAGTAATTTAATTAAACACTTTTATATCACCAAATTAGAATGGAGGCTCATGATTAGCTTTTTAATGAGTTTTTGGACAATTTTGACGTTATCAGGTTTAAATCGCCAGGAATATATGAAGGAAGTGGCTTCATACATTTTTATTATTAGTGCTTGAAAACTTTTGCACAAATTACAATTTTTTCCGCATATAAATGTAGCAACAAAAATGTGTCTACAAAGTGTGCCTGTGTGTCTACGTGACGGCATGAAAACTCAAGTGGAGGTGAAACTGTGTATAAATTTGTTTCGTTACCTTACAACACATACAGCTAGCTATATAGTTTCTATGAAAGTTTCATGACATATGGACATTCCGACCGACAGACGCTGGCTACACAGTAATTGCATCAGTAACTACATGAGAAACACTAGATTACATACCGCTGCTACTTACCACACAGCCGTCATCCACCGACACCACAAATACTAACCCTTTCGTACCTCCACAACGACAGTCTATGGCGTCTATCTCTGTTTCTTCATTACTCTGCGGAATTGGTACGTGGCCTTTTTTGGAGCTGTTGAGCAGGTCATAGATCACACCACTATCTTGTGTGAAATCGTTACTCCCTTTCCCAATCATCATAATCATCCTCGTCGTCGTCCTCATCATATACCGTAAGTAGTAGTATTTTACTTGGCGATACTTCTTATGAAATAAAACCCTTTTCCACGAGTCAGAGGAAAACCTGCTTTTCCCCTAAACTCAATCTCTAGAGTCGTTTTTGGAGCTCACAGCTCGGGTGCCTAAGTAAGAAAACGTTATATGCACGGCAGGATTTTCACGAAAGCGTAAATTATAATAGATTTCACCGTTGGTTGTCTCTTATAATAGTTATATAAGAGAATTAATTAAATAATTATGAGAATGCTGCGTGTAGTAGGGAAGAATTCGTTGCGAGGTGGCGTGTACCTAATGAATGACTATTGTAGTGGCCTAATGTGGTGTATGAAAGCAGCAAATATTTTTGTGCAGCAACCCAAGAACCAAGTTTCTTTGTGATTTCACCTTCACAATTAGGATTTATGTTCCTTATGATCTTCGTGCTTTTACCGCGCGGCCTTCTCAAAACTTTTGTCGGATTGTTTTCTTTTTCCTCTAGCTGCTTTCTTTGTGTCTCCAATATCCCAGAAAATAAATAGATGAAGTGGACTTGTAGAGTAGTTGGAGAGATGCTAGGGGAAGGTGAGGTGGGTACAAGGAGGGAGAAGAATAAATCCTGAATGTTGTTTTACTAATCGTGAAAGGTACAATCTCCACAATCATCCTCTCAACGTCCGCAGCAAGGCATGCTCTACTGATTACTTTCCCGTATTTTATGGTGTTACATAAAACGTGCGTGTGTACTAACGGGTAATATCCACACTGGCATCTAAAATTTTCCTAAAATTATGCATGCACTGAGGAAGAAAGCAGCTTTTTGGACTACACACAAACATATGGAGGGAAAGTGAGCGAGTTGAGGAGATAGTTTCACGATGAAAAACAAGTTGTTGTGGATGATGATGACGATGACGACGATGATGATGACGATTCTCAGCAAGAAAACCTACTTCCTTTTATTTTGTAAGTGTTCAGCTAGAGAAGATCTAGAATGAGGACGATGATGATTATTAGAATGCTCGCAGCTCCAAATAAAATATAACTCTCTTGCTACAAACTCGCATCTTTATTGTTGTCTCTCCATCTAAGCCGATTCTGTACAGTACGATGGCCGATCCAGTCTTTCTTTTCTCTGAAAATATTCCGTACTTTTGACTATCTTCCCGAACAACACGGAGAGGCAGCTAGAACGAAAAAGGAAAATGCTTTATTATTACTATTACTATTATTCTTATTATTATTTATTATTATTATCATCACTATTCTCATCGTCGTTATACTCCACCACCACCACCACGGTAGCAATGATAATTCTATATTACTTACGTTATGCTCGATTCCCCACCCTTTTGTTGCCAACTGTGGCGTACTTTGTTCGGATTAATGTGAAATCAAGTAGTTTGATCCCGCTTTGTAGAATATTTTTAAAAGCTTCAAAGGAGAAATATAAAAGGATATTCTGAAAAGCCACACATGAATAGGCGTACATGCACACACACACACACAACTCTTACACTATTCAATCATTCATAAGCTCCCAACACATGCCACAGGATTGTAGTCACAGAGGAAAAAGGACATGACTGAGATTTTTTTATTACATAAGCAACACGTCAACAAGTTAAGATGTCTACACATTCCTACAAAGGTATTCACTTTCTAGTAGATGCCACTACGCACTTCCCTATTACTGCCTGCTACATAAACAGGGGTTCAGATAGAGATATGTTGTTCCTTTGCATCTTTAGATATGATTACTGTAATGAGATATCGTAGCAAGCTAGTCACCCAGATCATCCCCACCTTTCTCTCCACTTTATTAAAATTAGTATTCTCTCAACAATTTTCCCGAGATGAAACTCTCAGTAATCTGGTCGCCCTCTCATTTTGTGTCTTCGTTTCCATCAAGAAGGCTTCTCTTTGAATGCGTACGGTCGTCATCGTTCCCGGTGACGGGGGAATGTATGAAAAGCATTACGCTGACAGTGTGACTCTAAAGGAAGCCAAACGACTCCACTGTTGCCTGGCATTAACTTTTTGTCTAGTTGTCATTACAGTTGTTCATTTCATAATGATTTTGAGTGCACTCTACCATGTGCGGGGATTGTTGGTACAGGAGGGATAGGATGGTCCACGTCTTCAAATAAGCATCGCATTTATTACTATTTGTGTGATATGACGGCTGTTCAGTGTATAATATGAAAGATCCTCTCCTATTTCTCAGGCTTCCCCTCTCCAACGGTAGCATCATCTCAGGCCTTATCTATCATAACAATATAATAACAACAGCATTATTACTTTTAATAATAACGATAATAGAAGTAATTTCCTGTAAAACTGTAATCGCTTCAAACAACGCTACTTGACACAACGAGTGCTTCTGCGAGTGTCCTAAACATAGCAGCAAATTCTTCCGCGGTTTCTACTTTTTCTGGTGGCGTCGATTAATTTTCACTGCTGTGCTGCTGTTCAAATTGGGAAATCCTTGTTATGTCATACATAATGAATGTAAAACCGACGACAGTACATTAAAAACTAATATAACGGAACCGCAACACATTAATAAAGGCAGGGGGAGTAGGCAAAAGTGCGGAACAGCACTAACAATAAGCTTCTACTCAAAAGTTATGACCGCAGTAAACAAAATTTAAATCAGGCACTCATGTAACGACACAATCCATAATATTACAGAATCAGTAATCATTATTACTGTAAATAGTATGTAGTTGTCTACTGTTAGCGCAAGCCAGGATTTTTTACTACACGCCATGTTATTACTAGCAATGTATACTGTAATCCTGTATTATTATATAACTTGCAAAACCTGTCTACTTCGCCACCAAGGGAAACGGTAGATTTTTTCTAGTTCAGAAATATCGACCACTACCGTAATGCGATGGCCCCGTATCATAAAATTCGCATTTCAAAGGTTACCAGGCTATATGTTTCATCCCATGTGTGTTATAATTAGGGACTCTACTTGTAGGTGCTTAAAACTCACGGAATAGGTA
>JAHZNE010007808.1:0-54712 GCA_027744055.1 Callyntrura sp. NNG-2020 | reverse complement strand
TGTGTGCTGTGCGCGCAGGGGGATATTTACATTGTACCATTTTATATGCCATGTGGTTCTTTTGACAAAATTCCTCCTCGCTTGTTGTGACGATGATGATGATGATGATGCATGATGAGGGAGTTCACTTTTGAGAGTCATACTGCTGCAGTGTTGTTGTTGTGCGTTTATTGAACAGAAGCTGAAACCCTTCTACATCGAGATTACTGTGGTGACTCTTATGTTTATCCTAGCTGTCAGTAGAGTTTTTGTGAGTGCCGGCACGGTTCTCCATTGTTCCATTTCATGTCTTTGAAGAGTCAAGCGACACTTGTCTTAAACCAGCTAATAAAGAGCTGTTTGCATGGTTCTGACTATGACAGCGCAGCAGTGACATAATCGGCAAGTAAATTCAAGGGTGTGATACACAATAATATAAAACACATTTTCTCACATTTTTTTATACAGTTTTAACCAACAAAGACTCATAAAAACGTAGATGTTGTTTATTGATTCAAGTTACCTTGTGTGCGATCGCAGGAAGACTGAGAGAAAAACTGCATAATATTCCTGTGTTACGTAAACCCCCACAAAACAGTGATTACAGAAAACCAACATCTTAAACATACATTGTTTTTAAAAGGAGTTGATGATTTATAACACGTTTAAAATTTAAGACATCTTAACAACACAGCGTGAGCATAATATGTCTAGAAGTATTTTTTGTCCGAGTGAAAATGAAGTCATTGGAAAATACAAATTGAAATATCATCATTTGTGGTAGTAAAATTACAACTCTGTTGATGGAGGTTGTTGTGATGAAACTGAATCACCATAACCACACCACCCGCATTGTTGTCTTTATTATTTGTACGTGACGACGTAAAATAATGGGTTTTGTACAAAGCCCGAGACGCATGCTATGAAACCAAGGAAAGCAATAAACTGCTGTCTAGTATTAGACTTATCCGTCGATGATATGGTGATCGTGTGGTACGCACCGCAGTAGTAAGGTATACGGGCATAATTCAGAAAACGATTGCTTTAATAGAAGATGCGTTGCCCTGGTTTTCTTTTTTTATATAACGATATAGTTATCGCGGTGGTTCCGTATAAATGTAAGCATTAATATTCCACGCTTCGATGAACTCTCTCAAACCCAATATATACACTGTAAAAATTACCCACAGCCAAAGATTTTGGCTATTCTCGCTCTCCATTTTTAAATGTACTTTCCAGTCTGTCGCCTGAAAAAACGAAACGAATCATTGTCAAAAATAGTATAAAACCACATACACCGGATAAACTTTATACTAACGCTACCTGACCCTTAAATTTATCATCGTCTTTAGATTGTGTAATGCCGCGTTATTACACAACAAAGAAATGCAGCGATTCAGGTGGGTAGGTATGCTAAAATTTCAAATTTGTTTGCCCTTTTGAACTTTTTCTCATATTTAGGGATGTAAAAATAAAAACAATGAATTAGGCACTAACGTTGTTCCAATGCCAAGGAATATGTACGTACCACAGATTTTTTTCAAGGATACTGCTAATTTTCCACAGCATGTGTAGTTTGTACAAAAAAACTGGCATAATTATTAGAGACGAAAGGAGAAGATCGCATGAATCGTTTAGTGGTATAAGCATAATTGCTACGAAGTTTGCTGTCAAAATGTGTTATGCTGTGTATTATTCTGTTGTTATGTACGTGTTTCAAACCATAATTTATTATAGTAATGATAATAACTCCAAGCATGAGCAGTACATGTTATCTCGATATGACTGCCAGGGAGAGGGCAAACATCACGTCACTCATTCTGTTCTTCCTTTTTTCTTGAGAGAAACATAGTATCATGCTTATCAGCGGCATCATCATCATTCTCGCAGTGTGTATCTACTCACATCCATACGTATACTGAGACGATGATGATCAAATGAGATCTTATCACTGCATCTCCGGTTGACTGTGCATAACAACAAGACAAGATAATGGAATCCAAATCCAAAATGGTAACAGTAGCAAATATGAAGCATAAAAAAGCATTATTGATATAAGCCATTCACCATTAAAATGACCATGGGCTTTGATTTAACGAAAAATTGTATTTTAATGTTAATGTACGCACATATAGGAAAAAATATTTTTTGTAGCGCCAGAGAGAGAGAGAGAGTATCACATTCAAAGCCTGGCACATATTTCTACTACAAACCACAAACCAAATTGTTCAAAATACAGAGAATAATAACTTTTATTCGCTTTTTATTACAAAAAAGTTTAAACCACTCTTAGAAAACAGGAAAGGCCTTTTCACTTAAGGAAAAACCAATAGAGTAACTGTGAACGTAATTTAAAGTTACGAAAGTGACCTGTTATTATTTCCTTTCCAAAAATAAGCATGTTTTTTTACCTCTCTTATTTTCCAACAGTTTGTGGGGTGTTATCGATGAAACGAAAACTGTTGTGTTATGTAATAAAAACGTTTCTATTTGCATTTTGTACATCTCTTCGTACTGAAAGAACACTCAAAACATTGCTTTCGTAAATATCTCAGCGCACTGAGCGTGAGCGTAATATTTTCTCCAAATAAACTCGAGCGTGTACAGTTGTCAGAAAGTCGTAAGGGTGTATACGGTATTTCTTGTTTTATTCAAATCCATTGCAGAAGCAACAGCTGCTGCTGATCCTTATCTGTGACGCATTTTGATAAAAAACTATAAAAAAAACTTTGACTCCTTCCCTAGAGTACTTGTAACTAAAACACGAGTGTATTTTTTATAGATAGACTAATGCAATGAAAGGAAGGATCCATTATGCATAACAATGTGACGACTTAAACCCAGTAGAGGATATATTTACCTTTCCAAAATCACTCAGGATTGGAAGGAAAGTGTCAGTGTCCCAATACGGCATGAATTATACGCTCATTTACTACCTACAAATTATGCCACTACTGCTGTAAGTTTCCATTGCAATAGGTTGCCTTACGACGGCGAATGGCCTGTTGTGGATGTGTGGTGTGTGTGCCGTAGACACAGACTATTTAAAAAATGGTTCTAAAATCAAATCAAACTCAAGTCAACCAACTGCAAATATCTCCATCGTACATCTCCTAAAGCCTTTTTAAAACGTAGCTTTAAAATGTATCATCGTCATTATCGAAGATTTGCATCATCATCACACAACCCCACCACCACAACTCCTGTGTCTTGTGTAGATACACTGTAGTATCATCATTTATTTTGTTGTAATGAGTAATGGTCGTATATCATGGTATCGGAGTTGGAGTATGTACTTATGGTTTACTCATTCATTTAAAATCACGCCAGTTAGGCACCAGGGAGAAAATTCTTTTCCCTAGGACCCAACACGCTCGCTCGTTAGAATCAAGTAGTTTTTTGGCTAAAAAGAAAGAAAAAGAAATAAAAATTAACTGGAGTAGCAAAACAGATCGTGATAAGAATATTCGTGTAAATTATTTTTACTTGAAGCTTTTAAAATTTACTGTGGGGCTTTTTGAGACAACGGTATTTAAAATTCAATTTTAGTGTTACTCTTCTTTGAGATTGGGAGAACCTTGTGATTATACGTTGTGGGTGTCACAAGAAGGAAGATTTAAATGTGCCGAGGTGTGGGATGTAAACGTTAGTGTAAAATAATATTTATTTATGTGGGGGCAATATCCCTGTCCAAGGGAATTTGGGAGGATGCTCCTGTAACAATGGTTAAGAATATTCACCCCCGGTACCTAGCTGTACGTTTTAGCTTTTTACTACTACTACTACTCTCCAAATTGGAAAAATATATGGTTATAATAGTAAATGTATGGTGCAGTTGTTCTGCGTATAATCTTCTGTTTAATGATAAGAGTTTAGATTTACTACCAACTATTTAGATTTTTCTTCATTTGGCTTTTTGGCCTTTTTTTATAAAAGTAATTCACCGAGTATTAAAGCAGTCTTGCGCACTGGTCGCACTTTTGCTGGCTCTTGCTCGGTTCTCTACCCAAGTGAAAGATACGACAACGTTGTTGATGATGACTATGACTGTAAAGTCTCTCTCTCTCTCTCTGATGTTGATTTTACTTTTAGATCATATTGTTTAATGCGGATGCTGCTGTTATGGTGGTAGCAGTAGTCCTAGTGTGGATGATTACAAAGATGATAATGACGTTGAGGATGGAAAAATGATTTGTTGATGATAACAAGTTATATTGCATCAAAACGTTAAGTGAATATAAGAATGGATATCATTATTACTACGACCACTATGCATCTTTTCTTTCATTTTTTTTTAAAAAAAAGAAAAGGTCCACTCCATCAAATATGTATCTTGAACGCATGATGAACACATTACCTTTTGATGTTAACAATGTTGGCAAAAGGTAAACGCAAAAATCTGAAGTGAAGAAACTCACTTCTTTTTTTAAAAATACATCCAACATTAGACACTCTTGTGTGGTGGTAAAGTGCATTGCATTTTTTGGACGTATTGTCTAGTGGGAGTAGTGATTCACAAATTCATTCAATTTCTAATGAAATAGTTCTTAATAATAACGAGCTGCATAAAAATAGAAATAATTTAGAGAATACATACACTCCGTACGTTTATACTCGGACCGTTTTTACAGAGCGAGCATTTTAAAACATAGTATTGCACTTGTGTGTGTGTGTCCGTTGAGGCATTAGTTAGTTGTGGTGGTAGTAGTGGTGGTATATTTTATAGAGCAACTTCCTCTTTGTCTTATTCATCTTCTCACTCTTCGTATCCGAGATAAAATAACATCAATTACCTTTTTTGAGAAACACTGTTCATCATTATTGGTCAGTTCAGTATGATGATGCGTTTTACCTCTTTCACTTACTCTCGCTCGTTAGTTTTTAGTGATAGCTAGGTTTCCATAATGGTTTGCTTGAGATACTTTTATTGCAAAAATCATTAAAAAGAGGAGAGGAACATCACTAACTGTTCTATGGTGTTGTGAGCTAGACAGTTTCATAGCGTTTCTTTAGGGGTGGTTTGGTACATACGCCAACAGCCAAGAAAAAAAAGCAGCCTGCAAGTTCAGTTCCATCTCAAATATGGATTAGGTGTATTCTTGTGTAGCCTCCCTCTCCGTCGTCTCGTTGTACAGGGGTTACTAGAGCACCAACTTGTAGAATGTTGATACTGCCGTCAAGATACAAATAATTAGTCTTGTAACTCTAATTCTGAGAAGCAAACGTTTTTACAGACACGTCTCAAATATTTCCAATGGCTTCATGGATCACCTTAATTTTTTGCCAGGTTCTCCGCAGAAGAACAATACTCCTCCACAGACATAACTATGTTTAGATATAAGCTATACTTACAGTGATTTTTACTGGGTGTATAATGTGGCATCGGGACACTAACTCATTGTCCATGGAATGTAGCGGTGCTGGTGGAGCCAGTACAAGTGGTACTACTAACATTAATAATAACCATATTCGCAGACTTGTGATAAAACAAGAGGTAGCCGAGGCCCACCTTGCCGATTGTGATGAACAGGTAGAGAATAATAGGATCAGGGATGGTTATGGTAACAGCAACATCACCGATCATACAATTTCTTCTAGCAAGTATTCTTCCTCGTCATCCTCTTCTCATGGAATGGTTGGAACAACTGGAGTGGTGATTATAAGTGATAATGAAATGTACCAGAGCACGTCATCTTCATCCAGCAGTAGTGGCGGTGGTAGTGGTGGCACCTCGTCCGGTGTACTTTCTTTCAGCATCAATGCTACTAGTTCGATCAATGGTAACTGCACTGTTAGTGGAAATGGCAGTGGCGGTAGTGGTGTAAATGTTAGCGCAACCTCCTCCAGCAATAATAACAATAATAGTAGCAGTAGTAGTAATAGTAGTAGCGGTACTTCCAACGGTGTCCTGGTAGTAGTCAATAGCAGTAGTAATTCAAATAACAACAACGGGCTGAGTGCGATATCCTCCAGCAGTGGTATTAGTGTCAGTGGTGCTATATGTGCTAATGAAGGGGTAACGTCCAGACTGCTCGATGGAAAACATTTAGATATTCAGCGAAGTATACCACCTCCATACGCACCCAGAAGACCTAAAATACCCTTGATGAATTGGAATCATGTTCCTTCGGTAAGACAAGATAAACTATGTTTAACTCTCATTTTGCAGTTCTCCTCATTTTACAACTCGCTTTGCACATCCAAATCTCTAGTACAAGGAAATTTGAAGGAAAAAAACTTGCTTTGAAAAAAAAAGAAAGATGCTTTCTTGCAAATCAAGTACCGAGTTGTTAAAAATATTCTTGTATCGTCATCCTCACGTGCATGCATGCTCATGTAACTGTTCATTCAAGGTCATCCTGATACAGTGCAAGTGATACGAAATACGTATATATTTTTTTGTCAAAAAAGAGGTTCAACATGCCGAACAAGATTCTACTGAATAGGGTTTACAGGCTTGAAAAAGGTAGAGGGATTAAAATGTAAAAAAGCCTGCATATAAAGCAAGATTATATGGTAATGCACCAGTTTTTCTTTCTGTCATTGCTCACTCGATAAGTACAAAGATCACGCACTGGTTGACTCATTTATCGCGATATTGTTGCATTGTGAAACTTACGTCACTTTATTCCTTTCATATACCCTTAAACAACTTTACCCCTATCTGCGAAAATGGCAAAAAACGATAAAAAGCAGCACCAAAGGAGCAACAGCAAGTAAGAAAAATGTTCTTTTGGAAAGAGAACATTTTCAACGTGGGAGTCACATTCGGACTGGTGTGGTTGAGTATTGATGCATGGATGTTTTGTAGTAATGTGGCAACAAAGTATCATTTCTCAGGAGAATGCAAGTAATTATTCTCGGTTATTATTACGAAGCTATAAAAATACTCTCGGAAGGAGAAGACAGAAAACCAGGTTGACTCGTAGCTTGGTACACCATCATCATCATCATCATCGACATGATTTTGAAAAAAGTGGCACGCATTACACCTAGGTTAGGTGTATTAAAACGAAACATCCCTTTTTGAAAAATAGCGTCATAAGATGTAAAACTAAACAATATATGCATAATATGATTAACGAATTTTTGAGCAAAAACGTTTGAATCGTTGGAGTAAAAAGTGTAGAGTAGCGTCGCGTCATGTATTTAAAGTCTTGGTTCACCTTAACCCTTTGAATACCTCGTTTTGTGTAAAACATGAAGGTACATACCAGCAAACATGCACATATGTACATATTATATGCAAATTGTCGTCTACTCATTCAGGCAGTGTATATTTTTTTATGCTCAACATTGGACAATGCAACTATTAAAAATATTATGTGCACACAAAATACTTACATCTTGTAAGTATCCATGTTACTTTCTTTGGTATACGTTTCAGAATAGTAATGAGTGGATTTCTTCTGTGTAATAACAACAATCATAATAAAAAAGGAAAAACTAGCCCTCGTCTATTCATTGTGAACAATGCAATATGTCGTTTGTTATTGTTTTGTTGTTAAAAGAAAAATATATATATTAGTCAGTAAGGAAAAATTCCTGCCGTTTTCTTGAACCTGCACCTGCAAATTTTTTTCGTGCAAGCTTTTCTCAAAAATTGTACCTTGCTTGTGTGTCTGGGCTATCAACGTTACATGAGAGGACAGCAGGTTAAATATTCGCTGCGTACTTTACAATATGATATGAATATATATTAAGCATAATAACATTATCATTATTATTATCTACTACGACGACTACTGCTACAACCACCACAATGACGACGACGAGGACGCGGTCTACCTAGTCAATCTCTACAGCTGATTCAAACTTTTTTCTTTAAAAAAGCAATTTTCTCTGTGCATCTTGGTAAAGCCTACGATAGCTTAAATAGCTTAAAGCTAGTATTATGAATACATTATAAAATGTTATTATTCCATCTTTCAACCGTATACAAGTAGTCCAAGAAGGAGAAGAAGAGGAGGCCCCGAAAATAGTGGCGGAGGAAAAAGGTGAGAGATACCAAATATGCACATATGAACATTGTTGCGATCTTCTCCGTTGTTTCTCTCTTGTTGTGTGAGGAGTGAGTGCAGTGTGTGCAAACTCACTATGCGACGTACATCGCAGTGCCTACCACATAATAATATTATTGCCCATCCACACCACGACCTTTCTAGTGAGTCGTCGTCGTCGTTTTCGTCGTCGTCGTAGTAGTATTATCATCATCATTTTTTTCCTACTCGAGAAAGTGCAACAGCACAAACAATTACTTGAAAAATATTAGGGTGGAAAGGAATTCACCATCGTAATTCTTCCCACATTTTTTCCGACTTGATAATAATTGACTATTTCTATATTTCTCTCTTCTTCTCCTCGCTCACTAACTACACAAGTCAAACTCTGCGAGTATAGTGGTTTGGTTCCATTTTCAGTTGAATGAAATGTCAAGTGTTAGCTAGCTAAATAATAGCCCATAGCCCCTCTCGCTCTTCTTGTAGTTTGTTTCCTACTAACTAACTGGGGTAAACTTAAAATAATACACACAACGACAGTGGGTAAACCTTGTAGTAACCTGCCCTCAGAGAGAGAGGGACTCTTTTTTTTAGAGATATGACATGTGAAATACGCAAAACATATATACGCGGGGTAATAGTACCATTTTAAAGTGACGATAGAAATCCCCGCATAATTTTTGGCCTCTCCTTATTTGTACATCTAGTTGTGGCGGTGGTAGATGATGATGATGGTGCGGATGGATTGTTTGCCGAGCTTTGTACTTATTGTAAGTTCGCACACTTACTTGTGACTTACGAGGACGATAGATTCAGCTAGCTTTTTGTGAATACTTATATATCTCCAATTATACATTCATTCCTGAGACAATGATGACAAAAGGGAAGAAAGAGAAGTAACTTGCGCTTTTAAATTTCGTTCCTCCATTTAAAAGGACGTACAAGTACAAAGGGAACAGTTTTCTTAGCCTGTCAATTCTAAAGTGCTTACGCGGACGCTTCTGCAAAAATAAGCATTATTCAAGAGAAAAAGTGTGATTACTTGTAAAAATGCAGGTATGTATGTATTATCACAAGGGCGTATGTAAATTTTTTCAAGGTTTGCGCCTGTTTTCATTGAAATATGTGTATAGGACGACTGTATCCTTGTTGCTGTAAACGTATTATGCTGACATAATTACTGTAAAATCGTCGATCAATTTATCATTCCTGTATCGAGCTGAAAAGTCGGCTCTACTTTAGAGTTCAAACGCACAGCCTTATTATTAGCTGTATACGTAGATCAGATGCTACAGGGAAAATCAAGTTTTTTCGTAGGACATGACTAAAAATTCGCAGAATTGAAGACAGTATTTTTGCCATTTGTTATAATACCTGATAGCCTGTCTGACAGGCATAAGACGATGGGTGATATAATAAAGGATCTGTATCTAATGATTTGGATAACGACAATCATTAAATATTACGAGGTTGTTGTTTTTACGTAAATACCCCTTCACAAGGTACATTCATACTTACTACGACATAATATGCATGCATGAAATGATGTTAAAGTGAATTTTTTAAACGATTTGTGAAATATTTGATAAAAAATGCACCCGAAAGATTACTCGTTTTTGCAAACAATCTAGATTTTTACAAGGAAAAGTAACACTCTTTTTGCATGCGGCTGTTCTCAACGAGAACATTCGTACAGATGATGTATTAGTTTGTTGTAATGCATATGTATACACCTGATAGAATAAAACCAGACAAGCAGTTTAATATCCTCAGAAGAGAGAAATGATAAAACTTTCAAAAAATTTTTTTACTTGTCCAATCTCAGCTACCAGTGTTTTTTTTCGCCCTCCCAAAAATGCAGCAATTGGATTGAGTAACTGACAATTACTTGGGATGATTTTTGAAGAGAATCAAATGAATACAGTGCAGCTGGCTGCATGCAAGCATCATGCAAATTCATAAATTTTGGCATTATATAACAATCAGTAGGATCATGCATGAGTATTTTTATTTCAAGTTACCATAGCATACATTATTAGATTCATGTGCATGAGAGGTCTCTGTAAAACGTGTACTTACATACCTGGTCAAGATGATGGAGGACGATTTAATTTCAACAGCGAAAAAATTTCACAACCAGACATATACTTTTCTGCGGCTACAAAAACCAATGGGGGGAAATGAAAAAAGACAAGCAACAAGTAGCACTACTACTACTGTGTACGCTGCACCATCATCATCAACGAGGGAAAATTAGGTGGATCATTTCGTGGCAGGTATATGCAGATTTAGGCATCTTTGTCAATATTAATAACTACTTTTCTAAATACCGGTACCTCACTTTCTAATTATCATGTCGCTTTATTAGATGTATTCAATATCATTTCCATGTGCCGTAAAAAGTTGGAAAAATACGATGTGTTCCTACATGTAAATGCATGATGGATGAGGATGAGGCTGATGCACAGACGTAACTTGAAAGCTTTAACAGTACAACGGGTTACCTGATTGTGCTCAGGGTATAAAAGCCTCAACAACAATGCCATTGGGTTTCTCATTTCGAGTTGGATGAATATAAATTCATTTCGTAATAATAGCATTCGTGCAAAATGTCGAGCAGAGAAAATTACGGTTGAGGAGTGAATTATTAAGTGAAAAAGATTTTAAAAGCAGTTTACATGTTAACTCCCTTTCCGAGTTGGGCTAATTTCGTTAGGAGCGCAATTCTGCTTCTTACATTAAAAAGATGTGCAAACATAATTAATTATTTATACCACCAAAGTGCTTACACGGATTTGATAAAGAGCCATATCACTGGTGTCGCAAAACAGGTTTCAAACTATTTCACACCGTAGTTACGTATAGAATATGATATTAACGATGCGTCGTAATGTGGGCTCATCCGGATTTTCCATTAGAGATTGAGTCAAGAATCCTTCTGTACAACTCCATCATTTAAAATATATTGTCACTAGTGTCTGTTGAATTTATGTTACTGCTATTGATATTGTCCCTCTATTCATGAATATTGTGTGACAATAAGTTAATATATTTGGCACTGCTTTCGTTATTTATGGCATATTTATAGCGTATAAATATGACAAGAGCGTGTAGTCTTCTCCATCATCAGTAGCATATACAAAATACGTATATACTAATTCAAAAAAGGATTAAACCATCTGATCATTTTCGGTTTGGTGCACCGAAGGAATTTTAAAACCGTCCTCATACATGTACCCGGTAAAACAAAGCTACTACATGCATTGATATTTGTATATTTTAAACGTCAACAGCAGCTACTTCTGTTCAAAGTGCATCTCAATGCAATTGCCGAAAAGCACATTACGCAAAGCTATAAAATAACGGCGTCGTCGGCATCAATTGTTCATATGATGAACATGTTCATTTGTCAGTGTGTAAGTTACGTGTTTCACAATAAAAAATCGAGATAAATTAATGTTCAAGAATGCAGTAGGCACACACTACAAAATATAAAAAAAAAACAGCGGTCGTCAAGTGAGTGCTGAATTTTTGGTGAGAATCCATGATGATGATGAACTAAACCAAGAACGACGAACATAGAGGCAGATAACAATGATAAGGGCCATATTACATGCATTTACCAGAGTGCAGTAGCAACGAAACAATGGTGGTAGCTCTGTTTCGAATTTATGATGAAAAGTCAAAAGTCACTTTTTATTATCTTTAAAGCATCGCTCGAAAACCATAAAAATCCTTTTTAACAGCAGTTGTGCAAATTAAAAAGTCGTTCAAGGTTACACATAAATTAAGTCGGAAACGTTCTGAGTGTATATGTCTATGAGTGTATATATGAGAGAGAGAGTACATGCAATGGATGGATGTATTAATCATCTACCCATTTCTCAGTTACTACCAGCGGCTACTGCATGTTTTGCATCTTCTTTTCTGCTACTACTCCGCTAAATGTTCTCATCATAAAATCCTGTTCACGATTATTGTTTTGATGACGATCATATCATCTTATGTTAAGTGGACTTTACGCTCACAATTTCGAACTTGCGTGCAGCTAGACTTCAACTCCAGGTATATAAACCTTTTCGCGCACATAAATGTTCCCTCACTTGCTGCGCGTATTACTTCGCATTTCATATCGTCATTTTTCTTACTTACATTTTGATTGTCTGTCATTCAAACCATGGTAATAACGATCATATCGTGTTGATTTTCGCAAAAAAATGTGCTTAGGTTCATTTTGAAGTTTACCATCATAACATCAACCAGACAGGTGAGGTAATGTTAAGGAGCGGGCACCACTCAAGTTGCAGACAACCCTATAGTTGTAGTGCATTAATCGTATCCTTGAGACGACAGTAATTAACAAATCTCGTTATTTGAACCATGTAACCTTTGACTAGCACGATATATCAAAACATTTGACCGTTACATTATTTGCAAAAATTAATGATTTTGTCCTCTTTCCTTCACATAACTACTACCCCAATAGGTAGTATGTGCCGATATACCGAGATCCCAAAGGTCAGAGCAAGTTGACAAGAAGCTTTTAAAATAATTATATTATTTACACGTTTGACAAAAGAAACACGCAACCGTATTTCTGTAAGTCATTTATTTTTATTTATTTCGCAATTTAAAGACAATTTTGGGAGAGTTTACGCAACTCCGTCCATTAAATGAACGACACTGGTCATTCCCTAATGTCATAGGGGGATTCTCAAGATTATCGTAGAACCTACGAACAGGTTATTAATAGAGGAGATTTTTATTCAGGGCACTACCCTACCATGCATGCACCTTTGCTCATTTTTATGTTATCACTACTTATATTTTAGCTGTCAAAAAAGTAAGTTTTTTTCTTATGATGTTGATGTTCCACCTTTAATGGTTGATTCGGTAAATTAGGTAGCCAGTTATATACACTTGGCGAATGAGTGGAATAACGTTTGAAATAAATAAACATTGTTCATTTATTTCTTTTAGAGATAGCATGATCATGAGTTTACTTCTATCGTGGTTTTAAAGAAATCTTTAATGCATTTTCCCTTCTAAATGTAGCAAAAATGTTTCTTTTCTTCCCCTCTGATGAATTACAAATTGTTATTATACTGCCTTGAGAAAGCCTCACTTTCCTAGGCTTCGTTTTTTTAATCTTTATTTACTCTACAAGAATGCAGATTATTGCAGGTTATTTAGGAACACGTTCATAAATCCATCAACGCAACCATTGTTCGGGTAGGATTCTGTGTAGTGTATTACCGGTTATATGATATTTAAGTAGTGGTTATGTGAACGAGTTAGACATAAATATAAAAAATCCGCAGTAAAAAAATGCACGAGATGCTAATGTTCGAGGTGGTTATTACCATCACACATAACAATATTTTCCTATATGGAAGGTAATTAGATATGACATTTGATTAATATTGCGCTCTTTAATTACTACAAAAGCTTATAAGACAGCATTTGTGGTTAAAAAGGATCTGATCGCGGCGGCGGTTGGGAATTTGTTCAGATCAACGTAAATACGTTATGATCGAGTCTATGCGAAAAGTTACAGAAATAAATACTCTTCTCCGAGTCCCCTCGTGACAATACTGGCGGAAAATTTCGTTTCTCACGTCAATTTGATGCGAGAAAAGACAAGACAAACGATGACGGCTGTGAAGTTGTAGCGTGTAAAGTGGAATGTGAATACACACGTCCGGCAGGTGTAAATAATTGTATGCGACTGTGCAAGCGACCACATATACGCACGAAATGGTAAACATTTTTTGCGAGTGTGTGGTGGTGTGGTGTTGGTTGGTGTTATAGAAAGCACGATGAAAACAGGGGTTCCTTGCTATTTGTAGCGATCAGATGTCGGTCTAATTAGGCCAACCGGATCCCAAATCACCACAGTGATGCGTCTGTTGAGAAGATTAGTATTTGCATTTATTATTATATTAAATATACGCCACAACTCGTGGTTAATGTATACGTATTTACAAAACTACATGAAAAAGAATCACCAACCAACCACCTCTCCACGAGGTACACTTCTTGTTTTTTTTTACAGCTGACTTGTTCAAAACGAGAAGAGAGCAATTGCCGAGTCGACCTTGCCTTTTGTATCGTTATTTGCAGCATTAACTCCTTTTTAACGTTAGCGCTCTACAGAGAGGAATACAAATACTTTGAAAGCCTCTTCATTTGATGATCACTCAACTTTACCTCCTGATATCTCATATTGGGAGGATGATAATGAAGATGATCGACTCTGCCTGTGTATGCGTGGATCCACTCGCTGTATATATATATAAGTGCACCCACTCGCTAACTTCCCAGCACAACTCCCTTTTCTTCGTCATCTGTCCTTATCCTATCATCCTCTCTTATTAATCAGCAATTTCCATATGAAACAAGGAAAAGCAGAAAAAATCATGTGGATCAGAAGAAAAAAATGCAAAAAACTGGATGTAAAAGTTGGTAGGTATATAAGAATGGCCATCATATTGATCCTATCATTTCCTTGCTTGATGAATTTTTGAATAGACACGTATGCACCTATCTCGGCTAGAAAGCAAGCCGAGCAGTGTACAATTTGTAGTGGGGTTGTGTAGTCATCTTTAAAACAATCTGTTCTTAAAGGTATTTATCAAGCTCATTAGCAAAATAGTTCTTGTACTAGTAGTTGTTTGTTGTTTTCGTTGTCCTCGTCATCTTTGCTGCTGCTACAGCAGCAGCAGCAGCGGTGGGGGCAGTGATGGTGGCGTTTTACTATTTTATGCGGCTGCTGAAAGCAATTGGGCATTTCACATTCTATCATCTTCATCAAATTTGATCCACCAACAAGAACGGCATTTTCGTCGTGACCGTGGCTTGCTTTCATCATAAAAAAAAACCTGCGAGTAGTAAGTAGAAGTAGTAGTAGCAGTAGTTGTAATAGTAGTAGTAGTAGTAATAATAGTAAATATATTATGTAAATAAGTCGGTGCTGATCATGGACGGTACGACTCCAACAATTTTTTATTTCATCCATGATTTTTCCTCGCCTCTTAACACCACCCGAAATCTTGCAAAAGATCTCTCTGATAAGAATGCATTAAAAGTGGGTAGTTGTGTTGTTGTGAGTGAGTAATACAAATAACGAGTAACAGCAGCAAAAAATGGACAGAGCTGACAGAATCGGTAAAAATGACTTTGTATGAAAATCATTTGAAATAGCGACGGCGGTTTTTATGTTGTAACAAGTAACGACACATGATCACAATGATGAAGATGATAACAATTCTATCTATTTTTTTAAAATGCATCTCCTGTGAAGTTTATGCTGGTGGTGCGGTGGTTGTGCCGTGTGTAATGTCTGTCTGTTGATACCACTTCTTTCTACCATTTATTTGTTTGCCTGCAAATAAAACCACAAAACACTATCTTCGATGATGTCATCATAAAATGGTGGTGCCTACTCCAAGTCAACTTTTTATAGCTTCTAAAAAGACAAATCTGTGGTCCAGCTGATGAGTTGCACTTGCACAGTAGACAAACTTCGGCAAACTAGTCGGGCTTCTTGGGGGAAACGACGTGTCGGTGGCTAAGCAGTGATTATCGAAAAATCGTACGGGAATGTGAAAGAAGTTGCCCCTGCCGCCACTAAACTTTTTTTCATTTCTTGCAACTAAGCAAATGGCAAGAACGTACAACTATTAGCAAAAATAAGTTTCAAATGGGTAGACGTAGAACTGATACGGAGAGAGTGTTTCGTTGAATACACACCAACAACCAACCACCTATCTATTTCGATAAGTGTTATACCATGTATGCATTGTTACAAGCAACACCGTTTTTTTTTCATTTATGGTTTGGCGACCACAGTCGGTGCAGTCAGCAGCGGTTGTTGTCACGGTGCTGATAGTAGTCATGCAGTGGGAGAGGACTCCTGAAAACCAGGTTCAATTTAATTACAATTGAGTAGCAGCAGGTCACGATTACGAATTTTTTCTCACTTCGCACAAATTGTATGTGTTTTTTTGTGTGTCGTGCTTATAGAATGTATAAATAAACACGTATCAAAATACGTGGTAATAGAAGCACCTGTACTATGTTTGCATTATTTATGACATGAGTAAACACGAGCTATTCCTGCGACTACTGCTGTCATTAAACTTATTTGTTGTTCTAATGGCTCGACCGTCCGCATTCTGCAAACACAGCAGGATGATGTAAGAAGTAATCAATCAAATTTAAGCCACCATTCCTGGTAACGCAAATCTTTACAAAAAATGTGACGAAATCTATCCCGTGCTGTACATAATGTATATCGCTTCTCAGGTTTCACATGTTCTCTTCCGAACCCTAATTTCCCCTCTGTAAAATTGGATACACGGTAAACGAGCAAATATAAATGTATCGATGTAATTAACGTGTTGACTTCATCATCCGAAAAACTACTAAAGTAACATTTGTAACTTGCAGTACTTGAACAGAATAGGAACGGAACAGTTGTTTCAAATAAAGACAGTTTTTTGCAGGATTGTGTAACATTTCGTGTATTTGGTCATTTTTGTGATGAAATGGAGGCGACAAAAGAAGGAAAATAGATGGGAGAAAAGGAAAGGCTGCCTTATTTATTACTGATACTGTTCGGTCCTGCATCATCTTTCTATTTAATGTTGTTTTTCTGGTCGCCTTGGACAACATCAAAACTTTGCAAGGCTCACGTCATTATTTTGCATTGTTCGCTTGATTGTGGAGGAACTGCATTTAAAAAGCTCCAACGTATCTCAGGTGTAATCGAGTAAACACCTCTGAAACAAGTTCCTTTTGAAGGTTTGAATTTATAGCTGTTCTTTTTTGAAAATATTTTTTTCGTGTCTAAGGAGTTCTTCTGTGCAAGTTGTGTGTACCGTTTACTACAATAACCGCCACTGGCGCCATTGCTCGTACCGCTTCTTTCAAGTCGTAACTTGGTAGTAGACACTAACAGCAGTTTTAGCTGTTGAAAATGCTATATTATGAGTTGTATTTCAATTTTAAGTAGTTTATAGGACGATGACTCGAGCTTTCATAAAAAAAATTTTTGTTTAAAACGCGTATTTTTGGATAATTGTGATTTATACGTATAGATTTTTATGCTAAAATGTTATTTTTATAATGACTAATATTTTAAAACGTCAAATCATCGTTATTTTTATTCGACAAAAATGTGCTGTATACTCAATCACCTTTTTAACATTATTTCTTTTTGAAAGAAGTCCTCCTTACTTTGTGCAAAGCCTCCATATTACCACGCTTATAGTAAACAGGAGACAAATTTTATAGTTTTCTTTAATTCTGCCGAAGAAATTAAAATAAAAGTAAAATGTGTAATTGCTGTTGAATATGACCTTAGGTAGTCGTGGAAATAATATACGATATGAAACAATAACAGCAGTGCAAAAAATGTTCGTGATTGTTCCTTTGTCCCTGTCTGGTGCATGCATGGTGTGTGTGTGCGATGAGACGAGTGAGTAACACGTAAATGGAGAATTAGAATTGAGTGGTAACCGAAGGTTAAGGACATGTTATTTCCTTTCATGGTATTTATGGAGAATGAGTTGTATTCATTGTCTAAGAAACCGGTACCTATTGTATCATAATCATGACGATGAGCATTTCATATCAGCAGCAACATCACCACCACCAACACAGATTCTCCTTTCGTTTATTTCTGATGACGACGACGAGGCTGTCTTCAGTCTTCGGCTGGGGAACTGTACAAGGCAGTGCAATTTGTAAAAAAGATTTTAGTGGGCTTCAGGGTGTAAGAACCTGATTTTTTCAATCATATACCTAATCTATTATTGATTTTTAGTGTAATGTTGACACCTATTTTTCCAACTAAATACATTATTGATAATTACAATGAAAACGATAATGGGAAAGACGTTAGTGTTTCTCATTATCATTTCTTTAGAAATCCACCCCATTATTATTTGCAACATGGCAAACACGTAGCCAGCCTCGTCTCCTTTGTCTCTACTTTGGTACATGCTCTCTCTCTCTCTCTCTCTCTCTAAAACTCTTGACAAAAAGTGGAGCTGTAACACCAAAAATAAAATGGTATCAACTCTCCTCTTTTCATTTTGTAAAATCTAAATTAAAGAGAGAACTGGCTACAACTACGGCACTCAGCACTACAAATCTATCCCTCCATTGCAATGGAGTTTTCCTTTTATTTTTTTTTACAACTGCGTATGCATATAGAACATGCACGGCGCTCTCATTTCATCGGTTAACAGTGGACGACCCACGTTTATGGTGTTCGTCACTTGTCTGTGTACCGACGATCGAGGGCTCTCTGTGAGTGCTGGACAAAAGCAAAGCTCTGGGAAAGATTGCGGGAAAGAGGGAGACAAGTGGAATAACTACTAGTGCATGGCTTCCCTACTACCACTGCTGGTGTGGCAGAATAAATTCACCCTGCGATATTTTTTCCTGTTATAAGACATCCCAATTTAAGGTTGTGCCCGCATTGTACGTATTAAAATGTACATGCATTCATGCAGCATGAAATATGTGTTGCGAATGTTGCGATCCTTTTCGATCTCTAATTCTGTGACACAAACACTATCATTCCTTTACTTTACACTGCCCTGCACGGTTGTTATACCGAGCTCGCATGTTGTTATTACACTTTTGGTTTCCTTCTTTATTTTATCCCTTCTTGCCGTTTTTGTACGTGTTCGCTCGTACACATAAGACGTAAATTCACATTTTCATTTTTTCTTCATCCTCGCAGTCGTAGTTCCTCTTTTCCTCCTTTTTTCTTTGCTGTTTGTGTTCCTTCCTATCACTTTACGAGAAATATCTGCAAAAGCAAGTAAGTTTGTACGTATTTTTTATCGTTCTATTAACTCTAGATGGCATGTGTGTATGTACATCTTGAAATGTACTTTTATATACCAGCTTATTTATCTATATGCATGTAGCAGCCCTCTTTTGTACGTTATGATCCCGTTTTGTGTAACTCTGCTCACTTTCATACATTTAACAATCGTGTCGCCATTCTCTCTCTCTCTCTCTCTCTCTCTCTTCTCTTCTCTTACTCTGGTTTATTCTAACCATTTCACTGATACTTGTGACTACAGAGTACTTTTACGCTGTTATCCCTGTTATTGCACAAGAAGAAAATGGAGAAGACATCTTATATGTCGCATCCGCACAACATGTATGTCTCTATTATTCTGAGTAAGTTCTGTGTGTGATCTTCCCTGCCTTTTTATTGATGAAATAAGGAAAACGAGAGCTGTCTTCATTGAATCTCTGATTTCCCAAACCGAGTCATGTAGCGCCTTCTTTATATTTGTTTTCAAATGAGTATAGCACGAGTCTACTCCATACATGCTCATACTGCTACACGCATATAGTGTCAGTGTCACTTTTTTCTTCGTATTCATTACATTTTTTTTCTTCTTTCTTTCTTTGCTCATTCACTTTCACAAAAAAGGAGAGTCATCATCAACATCGCACATATAAAGGCCCAATATTGCTCTCTATCTATTCTATATATACCTACGTATGCATGTATGTGTATACCAACACTGATATGGATACATATATCTCGTCTCTCTGTTCGTTTTAGCAGTTCCTTTCATGAAATTTCTGACCGGATTTCCCTAGATATTTGTCCTCTAATCTGTCTCTTTATCAATGAATACATTCGTAAGTATGCTCGTACACATTTATAATATGTTGGTTTGTACGGGGAAAAGAGTACATGAGAGGCAGGGAGGGATGAGAAAGTGAACGACTGAAAGTATTTTAGCGTGTGTGGCGTACAGGACTGGAAGCCTGGGTTTCCTTCTCCCTACTACTGGTGCACCGTCGTGTACGTGTGGAAAAATACGCACGTCCAAACAGATTTCACTTGTCCTTTCTTTCCCACTGAATTTGTCAAAGTTAATGTGGAACTGAGGTATTGTCACTCGACTACAACTACAACTCAGGAACGTGTCATGATGACGGAGAGAAATGGGGATGTGTACAAGGAGTGTAGCAAAAACCAATCTATGCTAAAAGTTACAGGAAGAGGTAATGAGAGCGTTTTGTGTTGATTTAACCATATTATGTCATGTCTACATTTCTATTACTGTTTTGTTGTAACGCTGATTAATTCCATAAGAAAATGGGATCAGTTTTTATATTTGACGTTTCACGACCGTCTCTGGTTTCTTCGTAGGATACCACGGTGGTGTGTTGCCTATCTGCACTTTTGCGTCTCCAATTCATTTTCGGAGCGACTTTTCGGAGGCGAACGTTTCAGGATTTGCTTTGAGTAATTGATAGACCATTTCAGTTCTCGAAAAAAGTAAACCTGCATGGAAGTTAAAGACTTTTTCTACTCCTACTTATCATACCCGCAAAAATTTTTCGACGGACTGTGTGTAGTGATTCCATAAAATAACTTTATTTCCCAAACGGCAAGAAAAAAAATCAAATATTTTTTATGCGATCAGCGGGTCATGATATTTTTTTCGCTGGTAATGTGATTTTTTTGTGTGGATCCTCATAAGTGTTTGTGTTTACTTAAGCTTACATCTTATGATGGCTATATAAACGTAAAAATAATATATTGCTTTATTACATATTCATAGACTGAAAAAGACCAGTGGATTTTATCCATCGTATCACATCCACAGGCAGCGTGTATGAAAATGTTATATAGTATGTGATGTTTTACAAACGAATTACTTACTCAGAAGAAGCAAAATCAGGAGAAGAGCACATTTATTTGGCTCTGTGGCTTTCTTCATGATGTATGGGACATACAGCTTGCCATTTGAGATTTATTTCACCCGTATGAAAAAAAAATTTCCACCCACTTTTATTCCTCCTTTCTGCTCAATCCTGTCAATTCGAAATCGTTTTTCCCTTTTCTTTTTTGACGCTTTTTTTCCTCATGTAAATTTCTTGCTTGAGTACGTCGTCGTATGAAATATCATACCACCGCCACCATTCGCAGGGATGTCGTAACTTCAAGAGTTGCTTCCTTGGTGGTGTGGTAGTCAAGAAAAATAAAGAACATTTTCCATGAGACGTTCTTCTGTAAACAAAAGAATCTTTCTTTCTAATCTCATTTCTTAGCCATTTTGTTGCTGTGTTCTCTTTATTGGGGAGAGTACCATCAAGGCGTACTGTGTTGATGCGCGTTCAAACGTTCTTTTTTTCTGTTAGCTTCCACAAATAGTGCATCATGACACAATATTCAGACCTTTGAAAAATGACTCGGCTTGTTTAATTTTCATCACTTAATACATTTATGCAATTCTTACGAGACCGTTAAATGTGCTGTTGTAGTTGTCTTGGATGTTGTGACGATAACACTACCGATTTTTCCGTATTTCGCCTAAATGTTGCAGATGCAATATTTTGAAAGCGAAGTATTTATTGTGACAGAAGGTTCGCGTAATGAAAAAAGGATTTTCCATGACAAAAGCAACCTGCCCCATTCCGTTTATTACTTTGTCAAAATCACAATGATATTATGCGATGATATTCATTACTGATATAAAAAAAGCCTGTAAGTGCACTCCGAGAGAGAAGGGAAGAAACAAGAGTGAACGCGTGAAAATAAAAGTGAAAAGTCAATTTTTCCGTCGGAAAGCACCACCACCACCACCGGCACCGCCAAACAGGAACAAGAGCATACATAAACTATTTTCTCATTCACACGAAAATCCATATGAAGATGCATCCCGTTGAAAAAAAGACGCAAAATACATTCATGCCAATATTTTATCAGGATGTTGGCAACGCTTGAATGGACAAGTATATAAAAAATGGAATGAATGTAACAAAAAGTGTGTGGTGTATGAAGCAGGAAAAAATCACTGGCAACTGCTAGTCAGTCGGCCACAGAGAGCACACAAGTGCACGAGAACGCAGCAGACAGCGAAAAAAGTAGTAAAGAGCGAAAAAAGGATCATGTCCAACATTCTTTGCATTTCTGTTTACCCCAAAAGATTTGGCTTCCAATCCAAGAATGATATAATACACATAATGCATTATTGTGCAATGTCGTACAACAACAAAACAACTGATTTTCGTATTATCAGCAAAATGGTGACGACAAAAAAAGTGAGAAGCACAGAGAGAGAGAGAGATGGAGATCGACCAGGAATAGCATGTTTGTTATGTACCGATCCTAAGCCAACAAGGCGTTTGGTCGGTCGGCGGCGGTGGTGGTGGCAATCAAACGATGGTTGCAATGCAACAGGAAATGAACATTTAACGCTTGCGTGCATGCATATCCATCCACAAAAAGCAAACAACAACGCGACTACCGTTCAGAAATAAAAATTCCTAGATACCTACAGAAATAGGTTCGTACAAACGAAATTCTTTGCTACTTTGGATATAGGCAGGAGCATGAATGGATGGAGGGAACCTACGAACCATCACCACCACCGCCGTGTTATGTATAGCATTACTACTATTTATATTATTATAAGGAAAGTTGGAGAAAATGAGTGAAATACAAAATTGCTTACCCAGGAAACGTATTTACATAAACAGTATTCGCCACCACCACCATCTCAGTATTGTCGTCCTCATCGTCATCAACCGCACACATACAACAACAAACAACAACAACACAGACTACACACACACAAACAAACAGATGACAAAAATCCTTTCACTTGTGTGTTATATCATTATTAAGCCAACGACACAAGGGTAGTTATATTAAAAGCAGCCAAAAAAGACATACCTATGCCAAACTACCACCAATTTCTTTCTGTTCCAAATATCATACAATATCAGAAAGGGCAGTGCATGGTTTGTTGGTTAGTGATGACGATACAATGATGATGCTGATGATGATGATAATGACGAGCTACGCACTGCAATACTATTTCGTTCTTCTTCTGGCAGGATCACTATTACTACAACTTTCATATGGTTACACTAATATTATGATGACATTGACATTGGCAAGTGTACAGATTGTGTGACGGCGACGGCGGCGGTAATAGTAGATGTGTTGAAAAAAATCGACTGTCCTTATCCAAAAAAGAATCCATGCAATTGTACAAAAAATGTAAACCCTATATACATACTTTGTGACTCAATGCCCCCAAAATATTTTTGGCACATCATTTGCCCCAAAACCAGATAATATATTTTTGGTTGGTCATGTTGGCCGAGGCCCTTGGCTAAGCCACCTACAACAGTGGTAATAAATATGCGACAAAAAATTTCATGTGCACGTTGAGAATGCTAAAATACGGAACGTGAATAAAAACGGTTCGGTTGGCCGCTCGTGTAAAAGACAAACAATCACACTCACCGCACCACCACCGGTGAAAAGAACAACAGAATTTTTTTATGCTTCTCATTGTATTTCCCCCCATTATACCACAACACTCGTATTTCCCTCTCAACACGAAAACTTGACACTTGTGTGGCTGATATATTGATACTTGATTAAACTTATTTTTATAAAGGAGGTAGGTAGGTAGGTGGTAGATGCCCACCCTGAAAAAATAGCATTTTGCACTCGTAGCACTGTTATACGATTTTTAAGAATTTGCCCATTTACTCGTACTTCAATTTCACAATGCGCCGTTTGTTAACTACCGACTGGACTGACTACTTTAGAATAGAGGAGCAAGAAGATAATATTGATTGTAACCCAAGCTTACATCAGGCAACTTGAACCAATAAGGCAAGCTGTCAAAAATTTGCACTTTTGTCCAATTACTTATCAATGAAAATCAGGCTAAACTGGAATCAGTGGTATTTTGGGCTCCGGTTAAAGTCTGCATACCTTCACAATTTAGTTTTTCCTCTCTCCGAAATCATTTGTAGACACAATCGTACAAGATCGAAGTATTTCAACAAGTTGTAAACATTTATTTTTGCCATTGTGAATTGTGAACCGCGTGCCTGTCGGTCAGTTTTTTTTGTATAAAATAGCCTCGTACCTGGGACTCAAACTTTAACGTTAAAACACAGCTATAAAACTATGTGTGGCATTGTTTGTTTGTGCACACGTCGCACAAAGTACAAACTTTTAAATTTATACCATCGGTTTCACAATCATAATCATCACCGTTCATAACGCGTCGGGTTGATAAGCTGTGGCTCAAAGCGATACAGAGGAATGAGTTGTGAATGAGTTAAAGTGTTTAGGATCTTTTCTTCTCATTTTTTACATTGTTAGTAGGTGCCCCTAACCAACAACCACCGCTGAAGTCTTGAATAAATAAATAATTGCAATTCAAGGAAAATTTTCTCTGTCTATACGTAGTACACACGCATATTGCCGACGTACATGCTCAACGTATAAAATTTATACACAAATACACAGCGCAATCCAGAAACAAATTACAATGGCTCGCTTGCCCAGACCAACCTCATTCGTATCTCTCTCCCCTCTTTTTATTTTTGATTGACATTTATGATACCATTTGCTGTAGTTTATTGGAATTTTTCGTAAAGTTCGGTCTAACTTTGTGTACAATGCCTGTCATCATGATTATCACAGTGCACACAGAAAAGAGCGAAGGGATGAGTTTTTAACCAAAAACGATCATCAGTTTCTTCCATTCTCTATATTGTTTGCATAGTAAACACGATACAAAACGATAGAACATATCATAACAGTGCTTTTTATTTCGCTCTCCCACTCTGCTTACACGTCTTGTAATGACGGACATTTTATGATGTAAAGTTTAAAGGTTAGGATCAGTTGATTGCCTCTTCACTTCCACTCCAATAGTCTTATATTAGCAACATTATTATTACACTACTACCAGCATTTCTTTTTCTACATTTCTCCCATTTTCCCTATCATTCTATCCCAATTTCTAAAATAAATGTATGCAACAATCCATTAAAATGATATTCGTAGAGATATGATGACGTGACTCATTCCCTGCTCGCTCTTTCAAAGTTTCTCCCATATATTCTCTCTGCAAACAAAAATGCACAATATATTTTCTCCTGCTTGTAATATTACAACTCGGCTTATAATCAATGGAGAGTGCATACAATATAAATTATGGTTGTAGTTAACGATATTCCCGCATTTTATGTGTCTTTTTAAGTAATTGAAAGAACGGCCAATAAATTTTGACTGTTGTTAACCTGCGTGTATTTATTGTCATTCGTTATTATCACAATATCAGGTACGTCTGGCGCGTTGTGTTAGAAAAAAATGGCGAATATTGTCGGAGCTCTTGACTCGAATGTAATATTGTGTTGTAAAACACCACAAAGGAGAAAAAGGGCTTATGAAGTTTTACTTTGTTCATTTTTACCCAAAAACCCCTCAATGATTCAGCTCTCATTTCAATAAAATTAGGCATATAGGCGATCTCCTTGAGGCAATGTTAGCGGTGGAGAAAAAGGTTTGTTGTAAGTTGAATCTTAATTTCTGCACTAATTTTTCTCTAGATGCGAGTGCATGTATGTATCATCATCATTTTAATTTGCTATGAAATATACCGGCCTAGGCATAAAAACATGGAGCATCGGGGGAATAAGTAAGTAGTAGCAGACACCACGTCTAACAGCCATTTCTTCCTCTCTGCGTCTATCCATCCACCCGCGTGTAGGTACTGGCTATTGTATTTGTTACGATGAAGAAAATACTTGCCTTGAAGATACCAAAAATAAGTATTCCCTTCCTCTGCGAGTAGCCTGGGATATTATGCTTGATTGCAATACTTGAATTTGTTCTGCCATTAATGCCACTACCACTGCAGGTGCTGTGGTCGGACTTGATGCCATACCTACAACAACACCACCATTAATGTTGTAATGTTACTATTATCATCATCATCAACAACATCATCGTAAGTTTTTTGCCATCAAGATTATGATGATCATCGTCCTCGTCATTATCATCACCATCATCATCATCCTTATTATTATTATCATTACGAGTTTTTTCGTCTACTTTCTTCAGCAGAAACCCTACGTTTGTGGTCTGATGATTTCAACTAATTTTATTGTGCTTCGAGTCCTCAACGGGGGTACACATCGTATAGGCATAAATACTCTGATATCTACCCGTCTGACACGGGTACTGTCCATGCGGCACACAAGTTGATTCATGAAGAAACGACTCGTAGAATATTACACCATTGTCTTTTCTGTTTCCCATTTTCATGATTGCCCAGAGTCATCAGAAGGAAAAACGCACACAGAGATACAGTTGAGGGAGTTTGAAAAATACGACATACACCATGATACATCCAAATTCAACCGGTACTTTTTCCACGTAACTGCTTGACTAAAATGTGTGACTGATCAGAAGGAAGATTTCAGGCACGGTACTCCACTACCTTCACTATTTAGATTTTCTCTGTCTTTTACCTGAAAATGCAGGTAACATTTTGGGTGAACAATCATGCTTGGTTTACGGAAAGACCACTGCGCAAAAATGCACAAGGTGTAGAACAAGCCATCATTTTCCCGAGTGTCGAGTTCAAATTTAAATTTCATCTTTACGCTAATTATTGGGTGTCTATCGCACCAAAGTACCACCGGTATGCACAGGAAAAATGAAGGAAGAGAAAAAAGCGTCTAAAGCTTTATGGAAATTTGGTTTTAAACTTATTTTCATCTGGAGGGCTAAGTTTCAGTAAGTAAAGTACTGCCACAAACTGTCGAAAACTGCGATTGCAAGTAAGATCTGAAAAATTGTGAAAGCTGTTATCGTTTCTAAGTGTTTACCTGTGGATTACTGTTTCTTTTCATTACTTTCCTGAGGACAAATAAATGCATGAAAGTCATATTCTACCAGACGGTTGATTTGAAATTATGCCTGTAAACCGTGGAAACCTGTCACCTGTATGAGTACTTATACATGTAAACTGGCGTTGTTTTAGTGCTGCTGACATGATTACTCTCTATTATTTCATTCCATTACTGGGGTCATCAAAGAAATTTGCCCTTTTCAGTGGTATGCGTTGTTCTATTAAACGTCGTGTATGTGGAATTTTTGTAACTTACTTTCTTTAGATATGAACAAAATAATAAAAACTTATGCAGTTTATGCGAATATCGCCTTAATATGTAAAATGCTAGCATACCCGTAAGCACACAAAAGTGTAAGCCAGCGCGAATTCGTTTGGTTTTTTGGAAATCATGAATTGTGCACTCTGATTTATACTGCTTACGATTGCTTTTGATAACTTTAAATCTTAATCGCATTAAAGGACATTACATCTCTGTACAGAGTATTAAGCTGGCTGGCAATTAGTACGGAGACTTAAAATGAGCTAAGGTGTTCGTGTTTGAAATATAAGGGCAATCGAACTGGACTTCATGACAGACCGACAGTCAAGCAATAAATTTTACAACGTATTGAAACGCTTCGTTAGTTAAGGAAGCTAAATTTACAGTTATTATTAAAACATGCATGCATTTAACAGGACGTGTTCTATATTACACATTAAACCCACAGATAAGGAAACGCGATGTTGACGATATGACGATTGCAGGTATAGATTGCACAATACGCACAAATATCTCTATACATATATATTAGTCATAGTGGTAGCACCACTCGTATTTACGGATTAGTCCACGACGACCATTACTTTTATAAGTATAAAATGTACAGAGTACAAGGCTCATTAGAAGTTCAGAAAATGTTACGAGACAGCATTTGTAAATTGTTTTGACTGCAGGAAGGACATTAAAAGAAATAGTTTGTCTGAAACATTTCCTTTTAGAGGGCATCATATAAACGCCATAAAACACAAAATAGTTGGCCACGAACATGAATATTATTATGATAATCAAGTTTAAAGTATTGAGCTACATACTGCGATTAATTAATCTGTTCGCCTATAATGATACGTCATTACCGTAATTTGATCAAACCTTAATTTATTACGGGATATTATTATTTACTAAAGTTAATAATCAGATATTTCGATCTAACTTAAATGAAAAAAACAGGCTCTCCTGGAGGCACGTTTTTGGAACTTTTACAACAACCGGATTTGTAGCAATTTATTGATTTCACATTTGCAGCACGTGCGTATTTATGAATGCAATGTACGAGCAAGGGTGCCTGCCGCCACTACACCTGAGAATTTTCAAATAGATTTATTCCGTCACAATTCCTTGTCCCACTTCATAATATATTTTATTTACTGATTCAATCAATATTTCAATTTTTAGTACAAAAGAATATCGTAATTCTTATCTGCACATGTAATTTGTAGAAACAATTTGGAGAAAGACACTACAAGTACTGCCTGAAGAGAGCACCCCACGTACTACAGAGAAATAGTTTTCGTTTAAATTGAATTTTTTTAGAGTATCACATTTCGCAAAATAATTTTTTTTAAACTCTCAACTTCACTTAAACGGCGTATTAGTTTAAGTGTACTTGGTTTGAAATTCACCGTATAGAGTGGCAGTAACGGACTTACCCACCACCCAAAGCTGCTACAAACAAAGAAAATTGGCACAAAGTATGAATTTTATTCTTGTGCACAAACAACTCAAATAAATTCACTTCGTTACAAATGATATGTTCATTAATCGGAAACAATTTGGACATACATTAAAAATATTATGATGATGTAAACAGTATTTTGACGTTAACTATTTTATACTTTCAAATGAAGAAAGATGTCCAACTTTATATGTGGAAATGCAAGGAGAAGTAGAGAAAGTTAGAGTGGTGTTGGAGTATATCTGTAGCACGTTAGTAAAATAAGATATTTTTTTACGAAAAATAACTTGATTAAAACTATACGCATATATTTTGTTCTTTATTTTTTATCTTTACTTTTATATTTCCTTAAATGGATTGTAGCCGTTTATCATGTTGACTTACAACAAAATAGACAATGTGATCACCATAGAATACAAACCGTAGAATATTATATTCTCTCTCTCCCTCTCTCTCTCTGTGGAAGAAAATATATCGCCTTTTTTAAATCTGGCTATGGAGAAGAAGAAAGAAAAAAAACATGTACCTTACTGCATACACCAAAAGATTTTGGTATGAAGAGCAGCTTAGTTAGACTGTGTATTATTATATTATTTACTTTAATTTACAATTTATTATGATTATGATCTTAGATTTGTGTTTTCCACGCATTCATCTCTTTGTGTTGTAATTCTGCTGAGCAGTTCGTAAAGCACAGTAATGTTACAATCTGAAGATGAAAAGCTACTCTTAATAGAGGAAAAAATCATTACTCTGCCAGTAATAATGCTGCATGTACAAAAACAAGCTGATCATAAAATATCTTTGCATTATTCACAAATTTCAAGTAAAATGCATTTATTATCAGTATTGCTATATTATCCATACTTTCCTTCTACAGCGTACCCTGCCTAGTGCCCACTGATGATTTAGTTCAGACATAAAAATTACTGATAGAGATCAGAAAAGCAAAGATATCTTCGTGTGTCTTGTTATTTGTGTTTGCGAGAGAGGGAGAGAGAGAGGGTACACGATAAAAAGTTTTTAAAAGTTAAAATCTTACCACCATATTACGGTCTACAAACTGTTTTCTGCTGGTTGTAGGAATGTTGTTGCTGAGTACACGAACCCAAAACTCTTTTTGCAGCGCATAAAGTACCAACTATTAAACAAGTAGCGGAAGCTACTTACGCAATTGTTCTTGTTCAACTGTCCGTCTGAGTTTGCACACTATCAGTAGAAAGCTATCATTATAAATGATCTTTTAAAAATTCTACAAACCGCAGCAAGTACTTTTGTTTTTTTGCTGTCGTTTCTCAAAAGAGGGTTTTCATTTGTAGAAACCCGTATTGTGCCTTTGTGCTCTGCCTTCCTGCTACATGAAATAGGTTGCTTCCGTCACGTACATGTTTCGATAGAATGATTTATTATAATTAATAATAATATTAGTTTACGTTCATGGACATTTTAACGACGTGTACCTACGTACGTCAGTTACGTAAGACAAAAAGGTATCATCATATCATCAAAATGTGTCTGGTTATGCGTCACTCAAAGAAACAGCTACACTGTCTGGCTGAGAGCGGGATATTGAGTATATACAAACATGAAAGAACGTTGGGTAGGGGAGAATTAGGAAAAGCAATAATATTAATATTAATAGTGATATTAAGATAAGAATTACACATAAAAATCAGCCCGTGCTGACTGAAGTGGTAAGAAGAAGAAGTGAATGTTGTAAGTTTTTTATTACTGTTGATCTTCTTGCGCTGGCTGTAAGCAAGAAGTCATTTTCCTACTGAACGAATATATATACCTTTCCTTTTTTAATAGCCCAAGTTTTAAGTCTTTTTGTAATGACGATGTTGATGGTGTTGCTTGTAACACCCAACGACGAAAACAAACGACGTACTTTCCCAATAACAACGATATTTGTAATTTCATACGTATGACGATAATGATAGTGATGAGGCAGTAAAGTAGAGAAAAACCATTTAGCAAGATTATTGCAACTGATTAACCGTTACACCACTCACAAGATGGTTTGCAGACAAAAGATAATCGTTCCCAAGTGGAGAAAAAAGTGCACGTTTTTATGAACTGTACAAGGAGGCAGGGCAATATACGACGTACCTGTATAATGATAAAGATAGCAGTTTAGTTAACGAAAAAATAGTTATGCGGATGCAGATTCATGGGTGGATAATTACTTAATCTCGCTTTACGATGGGGTTCACATGGATACTGTCATGTCGTCGTACCACTACATCCGTGAATAATTCACACCATTGATATTTCAAGTGTTGATCATCATCAACCTATTAGTTGGATGCGTTTTACTAATTATCTTCGAAATGGTCAGTAGTTATTATCAAGTTTGCTAATTAGGGACGTTAATGGGAACATGAAGTTGTTTATTTGGTGCCAAGTAAAAGCTGGTCATAATCAGTTAATTAACCTTCAAAAGAGAAAGAAGTGAAAGAATGATTGAGGTGCTTGTACATACAGGCGTGGGCCGCAATGGTGAAAGGAATTTTGAGCACGAAGCGTGCAAGGAGCAGGGCAACGTGAGACGTTTGAAATCTGGTGTTGTTGCTCTTTTGAAAAGGCAAAATTAACCAAGAGGACGATGCGGTGGTGTAGTGAGTTCGTCGTTTTTCATCCATCATATCATCATCACCAGAACGAATAATTGTACATCGATTTTACGCTTCCTTGCACAGCGTTGTGCACTAGAACATAAATTTATGTATCAATCATGTTCTTCCATTAGTAATTTCTTGTACTACTGAAAATGCAAAAAATGGGTACCTACATGAGCTTATTTTACTTTTATGTTATCTGCTACACTAACGTTTACGTCACTCATTCATTACTCCTACTGTAACTTGGTACGTTTCATCGTGTGTGTCTTATTCAAATGGTACAAAAAATTTACGTCAAAATTCGCAGAGCAGAACCACAAAACATTGTAGCTTTTTTGTGTGTTCATGGTGTGCAAAAGCGACTAGAAACAAGTTCATTTTTTTACATTTATCATAGAAAACTAGAAAGGAATTGCGAATAGTCCACATATATAATATATATAGATACATAGATATATATATATATATATATTTAAACAACTTAAAAATAATTGTTGAACTTCTAAATTTTAATTTTGTACAAGGCTCATTTACTTGTAAAACAGCAAAAAATTCTGCTGCCAATTTTCACGTGAAAATAGAAACAAAACGGTTTAAATTTATCGCTAATTTAATGATAATTTAAACACAGGTACAAATTATCATTACTTGCATGGATAGTTTAAAGATAATAGTGTAGTTGCAGCTGTACAACATCATGAGTGGTAATGACCAAACAGCTTATCATAATAACACATGTACTAATGAGTAAAAGTAAACAAATAAACAAAATAGAGTAATAGATATGATAGGAAAAGTAGAGTAGCTCACTTGGATTGCTTATTAAAGGTGGGGGTATACCAATAGCAGTATGATAATGACCTAGAGACTTTAGGGAGGCGGCACACATCCCCTTTCCTTCGTACACATCCCACCGTTGCGAACTTTAAGCAATAAAAAGAGAACATTTAAAGCATGTATATGCATATATATCCATATAAAGGCACAAATTTTGGAATGTCTTAAACGGCACTTTCTTACTTTCCTCTTTTCTAGACCTTTTACAAGACTCAGGTCTCAACCATTGGCGATAGTCTAAAATTGGTGTAATATACCAAGTTGGTAGGTAAACCACAACTGCATTCTGCATTAATGATAGGTACCCCAATCCTGTCATCATGATCATGATCATCATCATCCCACAATTTCCAACCATTAGCAAAACTCAGCATGCAACATAATAGGATCATTATCCTATTTGATCCTCATAGCTTACCTTATACCTAGTAAGATCCCTGGCCGTTGCAGTATCAAGGCGTGTAGGTAGGGTGGGTGTAGGCATTTTTCTAACAAAGGAAAAAAACACGGATGGAACTGATTGAGAGAACAAGAGGTAGCACAAGTTAAGCGTAATCTGAACCATGTCGCAAAGTATATAGCACGTGTCTAATCATATGAATGAGAAAGCAACTGTTTCCGTCTCCCTCTTCCCAGCATATATATCGGTAACAACAGAAGGAAGTTGATAGCACAGATCAATCTGTGCATTCAAACCAGAAAAAAGTGTTCTGGTGGATTGGAGTACGGAGCTATTTATTGGGTGCTTGTGCATGCTTCGATTTGGAAGGAAAGTGCAGGGAGTCGGCCAGAGAGAGAGAGAGAGTGAGAGAGAGGCACTCGTGTTATGCATGTTTTTGGTCTACTCTAATGTTGACGACGTTGTCGTCGTGGTGGTTTTTCCTTGTCGTGTGACAAAAATCTTGCCGGATCGAGAGGGAAAAAGAGTGAAGGTTGAATAGAATGCAGCAAGTAATGTAAGTATTATTTGATTTTTTTGTAGCAAGAATCCACCTTATAGTAAATCATTTGTAGCCTTGAGTAGTATCTTCTGTCTTCGGGTAGTGGAGGAGTAGAAGGCGTCGTCCTCCGTCTTTTTTTTCTTGCATAAAAAAATCTACACTGATACGACGGCAAATAAATATATGTATGTGTGCGTACTCTCTCCATCTCTATTATGGCGTTACTGTTGTTGTTGTCCCACTTGAGGAAGAGAGAATGAATGGGTAGGTAGGGATATTTACGGGAGATGTGAGGAGGAAAGTGGAGGCCCATTATGAGGATTATTGGTTGATGATATTATAAAAAGGGTAAGTGAGTAAAACCTTAGAGTTCATCAATCATATTACTATCCCACCAACTCCACTTTTACTTTTTCCTTCCTATTTTATTTACTCTTCTTATTTTGTGGATCGTCTTATTCCCCATCGCTGCTGCCGCTACGGTACGCCAGTGATTGCGGGCCAGATTGCATTTCCCGTGAAGTCTCATTTAGAAATGAAAAGGAAAAAGGAACATGATGCATTCTTATGTATCAGCTGGATGATGATGCTCTCTATGCTGCTGCTGAGGATGATGACGATATTATGATAACGACGATGACGATGCGTTCTCTATCAGAAGCGTAATCACACTTTCATCTTCCATTATCCACGTCTTCTTGTTCGTAAAAAATCGTTAATTTAATCTAAAAGGGATATATATGATGTTTCAATCGAAGAGGTATTTTTTGGGTTATTTACTGCTGCCAACCAACTCTGATTTCATACTTATCTCACAGGGGCAAGGGTTTTTCTCTCTCCTAGACTGCAGAAATGTCCAGATGCAAAAAAGTTCAACCTTCTCAAGTCGCCCCAGATGGTAAAAGATACGGAAAGTAGAGCAATCAGCAAATCTGACCCATTGCAACAAAATCACTAATAAAGACTTGGCTTGCCTACATACGAAATGCATACTCGTTCAGCTACAGTTAAAAACTGTTGTGGGCGAGGCCTCTCCAATCAAGGGCGTCTAGAGGGCCTCTCAAGTGATCCTTTAATACGGTTTATCCTCGCTCTTCCCTGTCTTCGTTGTCATTCGATTGCTATCCAACGCACGTAAATTTCTGGTGATATTAATTACCACAGTAACTACTTGCCACGGTAAGGAAATACAATTGTGCGCGTACCGTGGAAACGGGTGAGTATCATAAATGATATGCACGCCGTGGGTTTAGGGAAAATTTGTTATTTTTAATGCACACACAAGTGAGCTGCGATGAAAAGTGGAAGGCACAACGGGTGATGAGGGCTATTTTTACAGTTTATTGCAAGCATGTGACGTAATAGTAATAAATGTATGTCGTCTACTTGACTGTGATATGAAAAAAGCTACCCGATTATAATAATATGTACATATTTTGTTAATGGAGGAAGCATTTTTATATGTGCCAGGCACTATTGCTCCTCTACAAGCTTCAACCACTACCACTACTGCTATGTACGTTGCTGTTACAAAGCCGAGAAATTCTCGCTGTGCTTTACCACACCACCAAACCTCACCACCACCACGGCCATTCGGCATTTTGCTACAGTATCACTGCATGAAGAAAATATTATAACGGTTTGACTTGTTTCTCATGTGTACAACATCTTTCGCTGGTGCATGTGTGTGTGGTGGTGGTGGCTGGATAGAATGTTGTTGATGCGATGATGATACGCCGTAGAAGCGGTGTGTCCTACACTTATTGTACGTACCACTGTGCCTATGTACGTAAGTGGTGGTAGTGGCGATGGAGGTGGTTGTTCTCTCTTCTCTGAGGGAAGAAAGATGAGAAAGACAAAGGTTTCTCACAAACACCAAGAAAAGGAGGAATACGGGATGCAACCCGTACAGAACGGTACTGCTTAACATTTGATGCGACGTGTATTTCCCTTTTACTATCCAAAGTCATTTCATTTTTATACAATACTGTTGTGGAGGCCTCGTTCTCTCCCTCCATCCATTCATGCATCATCCACATGTAAAATGTACACATTCCCTTGGTTGGGGCTTTTCGTCGTTCTCTCTCTCTCTCTCTCTTTCTGATATGCAGACGCTCCACTCTCTTTTACAGTCGTCTTTTTCAGTTTTGTGGGTATCATGATATAAAGTCGGTTGAATGCTCATTCCCCGTCTGATTTCACTTTTGGACTACACAGGACAAGGAAGTGAGGAGAAGAAAGTCACATTGTTGTAAAGCAACTCCAGATATTATTGTCGCCGTTCAGAAATATGTACATATACAATTGTTTAATGTACACGATTGTTAAAGTAGCCCCAACAGAAAAAAGGTCCCTTTGTTCGTGTTTCATTGTACACAAAACCGTCATAAAGTTGTTGCAAAGATTTTGACTTTTGCACAGCCGTTTACAGATAATCGTAAATACTCGTGCATATATATAGTCATCGCTTGTTGTACAACAAGAGGAGACAACCCTATCGCCTGTTTATTTCACTAGTTACTTGAGCCATTTTCAGTCTCATTTCCATCTCGGCCTGGATCTGCTTTACTGGGAAGGGAAAAAAGTAAAAGGCGAATAGTTGTTCTATGCAACGACGACCACACTCTGTACGGAACATTTTCTCTGACCGCGACGCACCAACAATACCACCACACCAGCCCAACGAAAAGTTGCCATCTTCGTGGGCTTCAGCATTACAGCCGTAGTAAGAGAAGTAGTTCTGGTAGCAGCAGCAGAAGCAGTGGTGGTGGTAGAGTGGTGCTCGTTCAGTAAAGTCAAAAGTAGAAAGCAGCCCTCATCGCGGAGTGATCTCACAAAAAACCATACGATGGCCTGGTCTGGCTAATCTATATTTTCACCCTCTTCCGTGCGTGGTGTGTGCAAAAAAAGCTACGTTTCCCCCGTTTCTCTTCCACATCAACGACAGAGTTTTAATCGTTTAGCACGTCCTTTCTCTCTCCCAGACATAGAGACAATGTCTTAAAGTAGAGTGACAAAACGTCCTTCCGATTAAATCATAAAGGGGTAAAAACAGAAAAGATTTGAAACGTTCATCCTTCACATTTCTCTTTGCTTCGGACTTGACGTAAAAGTAAGTTATATTTCGTATTTATCTATTTTGTTGACAATTAGAGTTGGTACTACACCCGACTACTTAAACAAATCAAGATTTTACCGTTAAGAAACACAGTTAGCCGAGGATTTTCTCCTTTCATAACTTTATACTATTATGGTAACGTTTGAAATATTTTCTCTCTCTCTCTCCTCCTTTTGTAAGCCTGTTTTAATGCATGTGTTGTGTTTTATTTCGAGAGTTACTTACCTATACGCTGATTTATTGGATTGTTTCCACTGATTTACGCTTTACTTTGTGTCTGAACGAAATGATTTGAGGCGTTCGGACAAGGAGATGTTTTAATTTTGTAGAAACATTGTTTTAAGTAAAAAACGTAGAATTAATTTGCTGATATGCATAAACTTTAGAACTATTTTATCTTCATCATCGTGATCACAGACTATTTATGACTACTCACTTAACAAGATCTAATTTATTTTTTAAGTGATACAGTTTATTCGATGCTGCTGTTGTAGCTGATGATGATGATAATAATGACGATGGACGTTACGTTTCTTTGCATGCACTTTGTACTTTGTTCTTTTCGTTTTACACTCAACGTTCCTATTTTTTTCTCTCTCAAAAAGTTATCGTAAGAGTATACCACTCGAGAGATAAATATGATACCAGAGTAGCATAATAGCTCATTTTATTTTATTTTTCTCTGCAGAGTAAAAATAAATGATACGCTGCAGCCAGCAAGTAGTCCAACTCGATTAGTCAGCTCATCCATTTCTCTGTCTCTCTCTCTCTCGCTTGTTACATTCTAACTATTTCTATTTCTGCATATTATTCTCCACAGTTTCAAAAAAATAAAAGCGACATCTCCGTAGTATACGAGGTGCGGAAAAATAACCATCAAATGCTGATACGATAGTCACCCAAGCGGGAACCCGTAAGCAGACAAAAAATAAAAGTGTATTAAGGCTGACTTCTTGTGTTGGCAATGATGAAGAAAAATATTGTTACTACTCCTGCTACCACTGCTACTTACCTCTGCTATTCACCAATGTCTTATCATTAACAGACGAACAGAGACAGGCAAAAACTAAATATTTAGCTGAGAGAAGGACGACGTGCAGAGGTTGTACTTATCAAAAAGTGAACTTGAAAAATGTTATAAGAAAGAAACGTAGTGCAGTTCGTGTGAGTCTGTGTTTGTTGTTATGAGTACATGGTACTGTGTACCAAGTAGAAAGCATACTGTATGTACGAAATAAAGTGGAAACCACACGCAAAAAAATATATGTACATTACTGTCAGTTGGCTAATGTTGGTGGTTGTGATGGGAGCGTGATAAAATAATGTGCTCACTAAGAAAACCCATATCGTAGCAGTGGTTACGTACATTTTCTTCGGTGGTGGCAAATTCAAAAAGAAAGCAGTACACACAGGAAGACAAAAAATATACATTCCAGAACATAAAATTACACATTATTTTTACTGTAAGCTTCCCATTTTTTTCTCCGTCATCCCAGCAACAGCATCATCATCACCACAGGGAGAAAAGATAAACAGAAAAAAATCAACAATTTGTGACTCCTATTATCAGATTTTCTCTCTTGCGATTTCGCCCCCTAAGAAAAAAAAAGTTACCACCGGATTGAAAAATCTTGATACCAGTTAGAAGAGAAAAAATGTTCGTCGTCACCATCAGTCATTACCATTTTATTTTTGCCATACGTACGTAAGACAGATGTACGATTCCATGAAGTGACAGAGAAAAAAAGACTTTCTGCAACACGGAGTAAAAAAAGAGTACAATACAAGAACAGTTTACGCCAGGATACGGAAGAAGGCAAGGAGATAGATAAAGGAACAAGACAAGCTCTTTGATTAGCTGAGTGCTTGTCATCTATCTCCGTACATAAACCATCATAAGACGACGACGACGATATGCACTTAAATCTACCTGATGCTACTTCTGTGGCAGTGCTGTGGAATAAACATTGTGGCAAACTGACTGAATGAGTACACACCTTGCTTTTGGGGAGTAGATATATAAGCAGACATTGGTTTCGTAACAACAACCGATACCACTATTACTTATTTACGAAACGTGATGATCACGATCACTTGATAAAATGGTACAAAAGTGACTAGATCGTTGTAAAGTAGTGCTACTCTAAAAATCCAACGAAAGAACAAACCTCCTCGACGGATGTTTATACGTCGGTTAAACTTTTGCTCATTATCTGAGTAGTACTCTATATACAATCACACTTGTTCACTGCAAAAGCAAATGCACATTGTGTGGGTAACAGAGAAATATACACTGTATTTTTTTGTGTGAAACTGATCAGTTGATTGCAAACGTCAGCATTGAAAATTTGTTCAGGGTCGTGCTCAACCTACACACATCCACTAACACATACACCACCGTCGAGAAAAGTAGATGAAATATCACAATCATCAGTATCATCCTTACTATCAGTTATCAATAACAATACCAACGGTGCTTTTACCGACTTTAATTTAAAGATCCTCCTAAGAACAGTCTCGCGAAGGGAATTTGTAGAAAAAAAAGTATTGTCCTGTACTCTTCCCCTAGTTCAGTGTTTTCGGGGGAGTTATGTACAATAAAAAACAACTGGTAATGGCACGTGAGCCGCTATTTTTTTCCGAGGGATGAGTAACAAATAATAATATTAATAATAACAATAATAGCAGAAGGGTTTGCGAGTTTTCAAAGAGCTGATAAACAATTTCCGCGTTGCATCACACACACAACCCTTATGGGCTTGTAGCCGTAATAAGCTGCTTAGTTTCAAGGCTGTTAGAGAGAATCGAGGAAACAAGAGTTTTACAAATAGATGGTCCCTATTGACTAATAATACACCACTTTGAAAGGCTCATTAACTCGCAAGACAGCAGCAAAAGGGGGAAAGGAAGGGAGATATTTTGATTGACTGTCAGGAGTTGACTGGGTCGGTGGTGTAATATCCTGCACTACCACCAAAAGAGCATCAAGTAGTGTTGATACGTTTTTTCTCTTCATATCTTATTTATTACCACATCACCATCACGTCAAACAAAAAGGGAAACACTGACTGTTTCTCTGGTGGTGGTAGATTTTTTTGGTGGTGAGGAGCTCAAAGCGTGTAAAGCTAAAAAGTGAGTAAGGGAGGTAAAACGCGTAGCCGAGGAAACAACCAGCAGCCGCTACCAGAGAGAGGAGGAGATAAAACCAGCCGTCGAAGCACAAGTCTTTGTGTTCGTTTTGACTTGGGACGTTGCCGTATAGCAGAGAACGGGAAGGGGCGAAGTGACACAAAAGCTGCTGCCGCACACGGGGTTGATTTCTGTCGCTGAGATTTCCTCATATTCTGTTTCTTGGTGAATCTTGCACCACCGGTTTGTTCTTTCACTTTGGGTTATTCGAAAGGCAGAGAGACGGTGGGAAGGCAAGCAGATAAGACTAGGGTAGTTTGTACTATTGTAGTTGATATATACAAAAGTTGGAGTTTGCTGCGGTGAATAAAACAGAGCGTTTTGTCTCGACTAACTTTTTTATAACTGAGAAAAAGTGAAACGTGAGTTGACAGGTTTCCCAGGAGACTCATTCTCACACTTCATTCCTCGTTGTCTTTCCACTTTTGTACTTTCCGTGTAAAACATTGTCAGAAACAATATGTACTACTGTAAACTGTGCGCATAAACCGTGGTGGTAGTTTCCTTTTATTTTCTCTCCTGGTGAAAATAACGTTTCTTAAAATTCATGCTCAAAAGTGAAGTTGACAACGAAACAATTTGGTGAGCTCGTTGTTCTCGACGCAACCCTTTTCTTGTTCGAAGAGAAAGTTTTGAGGGGAGAAAGCACTTTTTACTGGGACTCCGTATTAATTAAGTAGTTTTAAACGAATTTATTTACCACACACCGGTCACTTCAAGTATAAACCTGGTTCTCACAACGACTTACGAACCTCCCTGCTACATTCAACCAGTTACCATGGTAAGACTTATTTTTGTAATTTTCCACATCTTATTTCCTGCCAAATAGGTATAATTACTGAAAATATAGGACCGATTATACATGTATGTAATAAGTATTATGTTTAACTGCTGTTATTGCAAACTTGAACTTGCCCTGGGATAGCATTCAGGGTCAATCGGGAAAAAATTATAAGCTGCAATGAAGCTTCCGGTAGAGAATTCTATGCGGACATTACAAACTTTGAAAGTTATCTTTTTGTTTAAAAAGTAAGAAATGCGACGGACGCTACTTTTTGTTTTCATGTAGGTAATTAAACCACTGCTGTTGTTAATGAACCCAAGAAACCACATTGGCGTCTGACACCGATTTTCTCGTTTCTTTGCTTACTCCTATTTTTTGTTTGTACATCTTTTTTCTTCATGTTACAAAAAGGGGGAAGTTAACAAAAAAAATCCAGTAGTGGTGGAAGTGTAGTATTTTTCGCGGCTGTTCTACTCTTTTCTTTATTGTGGCGGTGTTGGTGACTTTTGCGATATGCAGCGTATCAGCATCATCAAAGTGCACTGTAATATTATAGTTTTCGTTTATTACTCCAGCCATGCAACCGTTTGTTTTCAATTTCAGAGCCAAAAAGGTTTTCTTTAATTTTTTGGCTTTGGCTACTGGAAATCAAGCCAAACACTTCTCCCTCGTTTTCTCACAGACACCGCGACTCGGATACACACACTTGTACACAAAATCTTGCATGCACTCTCTCAATGTGTGTAGTAGGAGCCATAGTAGAGTAAAAAATATCCTTATTTTTTAGTCATCATCATCATCTGGGCTTTACTTCTTTTGCCTACCTTATAAAACGGCGGTGCAGTGGCGGCGGCAATGATAAGGTTGCCAAGCCGAAGGGCAATGTTTAAAAAATGGAGAATTCGTATAGGAAGATAGGAAATCAACCACGAAACAAGTGCCAGTAAAATCATATGGTGTTGGCCTCAGGAATTTATTTTTTCTTCACATGTGTCCCCCTTCTACGCTAACGTGAAGCAAGCTCTTATAATTTTGCGGTAAACTGACCTGAGCCAACTTTTCTCTTTTTTACTTCAGTCAGAAAAACAAATAGGTGGGATGTGGGAGAGATGGAACTGTTTCAACACTTATTATTACGTCACCCCATAAATAAAATGCCAAAGTCGAATCCTATTTCATTGAAGCTCACACACGATTTTTTTGACACAGAGTCGCTAATTTCGCTTAACAAGTGCAAACACAAAATCATCAACGCCTCCAGACTAATTACGCCACAAACTGTATGCCGACACAAGGACTGCATTAGTCTGATACCCAGGTGAGGGTAGTATATGCATATCATCAGCTCTACCCTCTCTCTCTCACTTACTATCTTCTCGTTTCTAGACTAACCATGGCCATATTGTTCCGACTGAAATGAATATCATATTGTTGCCGAATTTTTTATACACCTCGTTTGCTCTTACAAGAAAATAAGTTCCGTTCATTTACAAGAAGGCTACGAATTTAGTTAAGATATTATTTATTTAAATCGCCAGCAACTTATTTAACAAGTGGAGCAGAACAAGGATCCACCGTCATCACTCGATTCCAAGCTAGCCTCCGTTATTTCCTCCATTGCGTTTCATTATCTGCAATTTCTTCAACTACGAACACATCCTCGTCATATTATATGTAGGTAGGCAGTCTGCGTCTATCCCAGTCTTCACCACCACCACCACTCCATTTCTATTTCGTTGAATAGTGTCACCGTATCGTCTCATCATATCGCTCTCATTCATGAGCCCAAGAGCATTTCATATAATGTTATGTACTTTTTATTCCTTTTGCATAATGTATATAAAATCCATAAAACACATTGATTCACAAAATGTGTGCTCTTCCTCTAATATATTCAGCATAAAACGATATTTTTTTGTAAAACAAAAACAGAAAAAAAATTCATGTTGATAAATGCAAAAACGAGCAGCAGTACAGTAGTGGTGGTGGAAGTTGGAAACATTTTTTCTCTCGTACTTCCACCCATGCTATGCTTGATATTTTGCATTGCGTAAATGATCAGATGCATAGCGTAAGAAGATTCACGCATTCATACCGTTTTATTTCACCAGATAGTTGGTTGGGTTGGAGGTTTGAAGGAAAAGCACAATAAAGGGACGGTTTCGTTGGCGCAAAAAATGTAAAGCAAGAAAACGGTCAGTCATCAAGCAAGTGCACAGTGCACACCGTAATAAAGTCTGCTTTCTGGCTAGATAGTAGTATGCATCTGATTGTGCGTACATACTCCAATCGTATCCGTTTGTGCTAACTTGTTCGTAAAAAAAAGTCCCAGTTTGTGTATTTAATACTGTAATCTTGGAAGGAAAACGTTATATTAAAATATTATAAATGAAGGCAACTAATATGAACCGAGATGTGGGGTATATGCGTAGTTTACTTGATACTTGTGTAGATATTTGGTTTAAGTGTGTACTTGCACTTTCACGATTTAGTTTTTTTCTTCCAACATTCTATGCTCTTTTTAATGCAATAATACTACTACAAGGAAATGCGGAAGAGGCATTTTGTGTATTTTTTTTACAGAAACAGCGTGGAAGCGTATACATTTTTTGAGCGACTATGCTCCACGAGCATTTTATATTTAAACTAGAAAAGGGCATGCCTGCGTCCTGGGAAACAGTATGACAGTGTTTCGTACAGTAGAACTTTAGGATGAAGTTATTCATGCAAATCAGTCTAAGCAAAGTCCCCCATTCAATTTGTACCCTCGTATTTAGTGCCCCCTGCAAAATTTCTCTAAAGTATTACAGCATTGCATCCATGTATAACAAGGTTCCATATTTCAAACCCCGTGCTGAATTCGACAAAAGAATAATTGGTAAGCAAAATGGCCCCCAGCTAAGGTTAGTATGGTTACTTGGAGTAGACTACCCCCAACAGCTGTGCTACTATGAATAGTCCCCCAAAAACGAAATGTGTCCTTAATTTGCATATCGTGTCATATTGTAGCGTCTCCAACCGAATCCACCATTACATAATACCAACTTAGTACTTCAAGCAAGGTAACTCACTACTTTTAGTGTCCCTGAGGGTGTAAATTCCAGATACAACGCCCTTTTAATGTAATGCTTTAACACACAGATTTCCCATGTTTAGTGTTTGTCACAATAATTATGATACGGCGACTACGCTTGTTCGACCAACTGAGCGCATGTGTATAGGATAGTCAAATATTACCGAATGCAGTGATGAGCGATGACGATGGTAACACCGGCAACAAATATAGTAATAGATACTGTTTAAAAACATCGTCTCCATCCCTTTCTCTTTTCATGCCCTGTATAATAGAAGTAGCAGTAGCGTTGTTGTTAACTACATATCACTCCAACGTTCCCGACAATTCTTGCATATGTGTTTATAAAATGTTATATATTATTTTATGTTGTATACCAGTATATATTTCATGTGGCATTAAAAACTCTCATGAGTAAGTTAAGTAGATTGTGCACCATATCATTATTATTATTTTATTCGTCGTTTGCTGTTTTGCTTTCCAAGTGAGGAGCAAGCAACAGCACAAGTGATGTAGTTATACCAGTGTCACTTTAGATAGTTCACTTTTTTATGTGTACTTTTGTTCCTTATGAACTTGTTCATCGCACTAAACTACTACTGTCTCTTCTGTTCACACAGTAAAAGTGATAATACTTCTTGCTCGTCTTCTTGTGTACTTGCCTATCTTCATCGTCTTTTTTATATTCATTCCCTTTTCAACTTTGTCCCACTGCAAACTGCTTTTCTCGGATTTAAAATGTTCATACTGACTGCTTTTATTTTTTTATACATAAAGCTGGATCCCATTCACTTACGGTCTCCTTCACGAATTTGTTAGAATGGTTGTGTTTCTCTCTAGCTAGCACTACTTCTCTTTTCACTCTTTCAATTTGAATTTGTACATTGTCTTTGGTGTTTTAGAGGTTACTCCCATAATTCTTACACAAGTATAAATTCTAGGAAGACTAAATAACGTGAAGAATATTTTTGACTGAGGAAAAATCTCTGCTGAAAATAAATATGTTCATATGTAAGTATACGTAAGCATAGATTTCTTAGAACTTGCTCCACTACCACTATATACTGCACTGCTCTGCTAGTACCGTACACATATGACATATACATACATACATACATTCCACTACGACTCTACTACAGTCGTTCTTGTAAATCTTACCAGGAGTCGTTTCGCAGTAACTCCGACATGATAACAAATTTGAATTTAAAATACACGTGCTTCTCATGATGATCGTGGCTGCGTCGTGTAGAAAAGAAAATAATTTTACATAGCTCATTTCCGGACTATGCGCAGGCATATATACACCCGTTACGTAGTATCTAGGTACAACTAGGTACGTTTGTGTGTGTGTTTTATGCATCTATGCACCTACACAATTAAAACGACGACGACTCCATAGCTCCCTCACCCTCACATTATTTAAATAGTATGCCTTCAGGTTGTTTCTAGAGCTTCAATTCTATTATGACTTATTGAGTCCATAAAATCTCTCAACCGCAAAACAGACACTCTGAAATAGGTAATATATCTATCATTGTTAATTTTTGTATGTGAAAATCTGCAGCTCTACAACTTTTTCGTAGATCTTGAACGGACTCCTTGAAAATGCTGTAACTCATGGATAAAGTGTGATCCGTGACGCGAATGAGCGACACAAGGACCAGTTATGGATTCTATGGGCCCGTACATATCGGAGTACGGCGCAGCAGCAGCTATAAGTTATAAATTGTAACTTATAATACATGGCAGTGGTCTAACAATAAGAAAGCCAAGTCGTTGGCGAGAGAACAATATTTTTTACAAGCTGCTCTTGAAGAAGGATTTTGTTTACCTACAATAAGAAGACTACGGGCAGATGAGCATGTCTTTTCATGGTAAAGTAGGGAATGAGCAATGCGTGTCTTTAAAAATGGGTGAAGTGACTCCATATCGTTTTAAAGCGATTCTTTAGGATGGAAAAGAGCAAAAGGCATCTAATTTTAGACGAGGGAACTGCCTGCTGCCTGTACAAACTACCGCTGCAGCTACATTGTAGACTTTGGTTACCATAAATAACATCTCACTCGTACAGTGTCGTGTGCTAACACAGCGAAACCTACTGAATGAACAGAAACCCATTAATCGCCATGGCGATATGTATGTATGGAGAATAGAGAGATGTGTGCCTACACGGGACGCTATTTTGAGAAGGCAGATTAGTATTATGTTAGGGAGCTGCAGCCCATCATTAGCTTTAAATTTTCGGCAATTTTTACTTTTTATTGCAAAATTATGCGCAAATAATGAATGAGAAGGAGAAGACTGGTAGTTGTTTAAATTACCTGGACGCGTACTGAAGTACAACTTAATAGGAGTTGACGGTGGTGCACTTTGATGATTAAACAAAGTTGCAAAAACCGAAAATTTAACAATTGAATGAATAAATATTGAACCGCAAAGTTTACACGGCTTCACAACACACCAGAATCCATTCTAAAATCAATGTTTTTCATAATGGGACTAAGCACACTGACAGTACACACATTTCTTGGCAACAACTGTTTTTTTCACTGGAACTGCAGTCAACGTTCAGCCAAGTCGAGGAAGGTATGCCAACTCCATTGCGAGTAATGAGCGATGCAACTGCACTGATTACGACCCGTAAATAGAGGAACGATTCTCTATCTAATGTCCGACATATTATCATTATGGTTAACTTTTCTCCTTCTTGAACGCACAATTAAAATTCTTTCAAAAATTAATATCGAATATAAAGGTATACGTTTACATAATACTAACAATTGCATATGTACAAGCGATGAATAAGCAACCGATAAACATGGCAATGATGTTATATTACCGATAAAACATCGCAAAAGTCACTTATTTCCCCCATGAAAACACTGAAGACTCATTTCTTCGAGTTAAATTTCAGCTTTTATCCAAAAATTGATTACCTCTTGAAAGACAATGGAACATCACTTTTTCAAATTTATATATCGTCACAGCTCAGAATAGAAACAATGCTGCTATGGAACATAAAAAATATACAGCGATTTTAGTTGGCTACACATTTAGGTTATGTAATAAAATTCTGAAGATTTGCCTTAAAATTTTCCCCATTCTCTCATGCATCGACTCGAGACTTTCTGCCATGCTGCCCCGTTGATTGATATGATGATCATTTCCAAATATTTCTTGCTGTTACATGAATTTTTGAAAATGTTTTACATCGAGCATACCATATGTCAGCGTGTGGGTTATTTTGTTTGTTTGTTTATGCAGCTCATCAAAAAACCACACATGAATTATATAACCTCCGATAAAACCCCTGGTGCCCATCGTTATAGCATTTTCAAGATCATCATCGTCCTCGTAAAAACAACCATAGTCCGTCCGCAACAGCCACAATAATCTTCCATCGGCCACCTTATAATCTTTCCCTCCATCTCCCCATTACATAATACGACTGGGTTTATCGTTATTATTATTAGCATATTGTTATCATGGTCATCATCATTGCACTTAGACTGTCGAGCAAAAATTTTATTTAATAGTGACAAGTTTCTTACCATGTGCGGGCCCCGTGCCGGGCTTCGCGTATTTCCCTGTCTTGACACGGCCAGCTTTTGTGAAAATACTCTTTTTTATGAACAACACGAAAATAATTGACAGATTTTCCGTAATTTATGGTACATTACGTCCACAGACATTTTCCTGTGTTGATTATATACGCAACTACTGTAAAGTAATGGGGAGGAAGCAATTTATTATTTTTTTCGTCCTTTCGCTGTCGCTGTGCACGCTTGTAGATGTACAAACTCCTTGCTCTCCTGTTTTTGTCCTATCAAACAGTTTATCTGCTCATACTATTCATATATTGTTTGATGCATTTTATTTTTTTTTAAATTTCAAACTTTTTGCCAAAAACATGTTCAAGTTCAGTGACCCTGAACTCTACTGAAAATGTAGGTATTATCATTTAAGGTTTATTAGTGAGTTTGAAAATTTCCTTTTGAAACAGTCAGAATATAAATGTTGTAAGGAGGAAGACGGGGTTAAGCGGTACAGGGAAGAAACATTTTTTTTAATTAACCCAAACGCTTTTACTCTTGTACTTTCCTGCTAATTGTGTTGTTTTGATAAATTTACTAAACTTTTTAAACGCTATTTGCTCTTTCTGCAGCTTGTTAGTTTGAAAATTGAGTGAAAGATGGGAATCATTCCCTCTCATCTCTGGGAGAGAAGTTTTCAAACTTGAAGATGAAGGCTGTAAGATGATCCCATGTCATGTGTTCTGGGTTTCAGCGTTATTCCAACTACAATGTTATTATTATTACGATTGCATTGATATGATCGTTTTAAGACGATGAATGCTTGAGATATATTTGATAAAACAATGCTGAAAATCATAAAAATAAATCCTTCGTTAGAACCATTATTATTTTGTACAAGACTCGAGAGGGATAGCGGCTGGTTGAGATGATCTTCTCAAATGGCTCAGCTGAATATGATCCAATTTTTGTATGCATGTAAAAAGTAAGGAAGTTTTGCTTGGAAGTAGTGCATTCACTCACACAAAACACTTGGGGGGAAGATTTTCTGCCGTATAACATGTTAAAATGTGGGTAAGTGCAATATATTAATAGAGACATGCAAAGGGGGAAAACTCTTCTGCTTTGGCTGTCTGTGTAGTGCTCTGAAAATAAACGATAGATAAGATAAGAGATATTGTGAAATGGTGCTTCAGTCTCAGATATCTAAACGTCTAATATTTTAGTATCCCCTTTTTTCGCAAACGATGACTTAAGCTTCTCATCCGAGCTAGGAAAACTAATTTTACGTTGATTTACGCAACATTTATTACACAGCGAAAATGAAACTTAAAAAAATATGTGCATCCCAGCATCCCACAATTAGAGAAACAATTTTTTTGCGGGACCGCTACTTTAGCATAGCTTCCCAGGCATATAGGTTGCTAGATACATTTTGTATAGAAGATACGTTGTATGCTCACAAAGGCTTACACTGCGCAAATTTGGAAAAGTAAACAAGGAAATGGTTTATACCCGCAATAAAGCTTAATGACGGTCTGTTAAGACCAGTTATTAGCAAAGTGTTTTAAACGATGTAAAGTACATATATCCATGCAACACGTCATCAAATTGTACAAATGTATTCATGTTCCACGCTCATTACCTTCATACCTTAAATAGTCGAAATATCTCGGTTACACCTTCTTTGTCGTAACTTTTTCCTCTTTTGTTTTTCCCCTTTTGAAGACCACCTATATTCACTGGGGTAGCTTTGACTTTTGAATTTATTCATCATCAGATTAATCGCTATAAATAATGAAGGAATTTCAGAAGCTGTGCTGTGGTGTGGTAGTGGTTTGCGGTTAAGTAGTAGTAGTAGTAGTAGTAGTGCCAGTGCTAACATAAAGTACAGCTGATAAGCTTTGCAAAAAGTGGCACCATCATCATGATAGGCTGATGCGCGAAAAAGGCATAAAAGACAAAAATTTAAAACAATTAAGTTTAGATACAAGCTTGAACAACATAGCCACATGACACTTTTGTTGTCTAACATGATATCTCATTGATGCTGCTGCTGATGATAATAAAGCTCGACAGCAGGCATTTGTGGACAATACGGTAATAAAATTATTTCTGTTTTTTTAGCAGCGTAGTAATTTAACGCGTACCTATATAATGCCTGTGCAGTGACACTAGGTGTTGCGATATACCTGCCCGGTCTTCCTCCTGCCCCGTTCCATAGCGCGTACCACTGTCCCACCAGAAAAAATCTGCTGGATTTATAAGCAGAAAGCAACATGTTCAAATTTTTCTACCATTTTTTTCTTCAGATAGTTAATATGCTAAAACTTTTTAAAAAGAAAGATTGAAGGTAGGACTGCCCGTCGGTTTACTTATCTATACTGTATGTTATGATGGGACTCTGTTTCTCTGATTGTTTTTCTGAATGACTGTTTTAAAACAAAAAAAAACAATAAAGTTAGTACAAAACAGGTTTCCATTTTTTATGCTTGAGCATGTTTAGGGGGAGAAAAAGTTTTTATGTCATAAATGAGCTTATAATCACGGTGTAAAACGCCCAGCTCATTTACTGCCTAATTAAAACATATCAGTAGCAACAGCGTTTATAATATGTAGGTAAAGAAGTTTTTGTACACTATTTGTTGTGAGGTGGAGAGTTTTTCAGGCCTCCTCTCTCCATTTCATTCTCATTTTTACTCCATTTTTTTTCTCCTCACCTTGTTCTCTCCAACTTCCATGAGTTACCCGCGGACCATAACGACGACACCACATTATCATTATCTTGTTGTGTTTGTGGTTTGCGGAGGAGTATACAAGAGCTGTGAGAAAACGGGGATAATCTTTTATTACCCTTTTCTATCTCATGTTTCTCCTGCTGTTAATAAGTGCGACGTAAAAACCGGCATGGACTGCAAGGCGAAAAAGAGGACGGTAATGATTATGATTGCTTTTTTATATTACGACGGTGATAATGATAAAGGTAGTTAATCGAATTAAATGGTTCTACCCGGTCACGAAGGATATTTTAGCAGGTACCGTTTCAGAATCCATATTTTCCCTGCCCTTCTCTCTGCTTCGTACAATATTTACAAAATGGTTACCTCTCGTAAAATTAGCAGGTATGCATGTCTTCCTTTCAGTTGGGTAAGCAAGCAACTGATGATGCAGCAGCTTTGGAAATGAGATTGTATCATTACAGAAGACATATTATTACTTGTGTACTCGATCTTCAACGGGGAATGGAAAAACAAGGCTGGTCTAGCATTGCCCCGGGTGCGATGTATCAAGAACTTCTCCAAGTTGCTATCAGTTTGCTTCTTCCATTCACACTGCTCACTGCTGCTGCTTCTCCCCCTTGTCATCGTCATCATCATATAGAATGAATGCGTAAAACGTAAGCGGGACAACAAATAGCGTGAATGAATAGGAAACTTAAATTTAAAACGGATTGGTACATGGGTAACAAAATAAAGTAGATTCATTGTCAAAAGTGTAATAATGTTGGGCTTCCCTTGTTTTGACAAATGAAAATAAATAATAACGAAATGACAAACATTGAATGATTTTCATCGCCAATTATTTCTTATTGTTTTCACAGACTCTTGGGTAGTAAGAACCGCGAAAATAATCTTTAACCACACGAAGTAAATAAGGCACAGCATTTGGTCACTGTCGTTATTTTGTTATCGTCAAATTTTATGGCTTAAATCGTAATTGCAAATCGCTGTTCGACGTACTACACATCCCGTCCTAAACGAAACGTTTTTAAAATAATTTACCTATGAACTTAAAAGCCGAGGGAGGGGGAGAGGGAGAGAGAGTAAAAAACTGTGTGTCAACCTTACTTTCTTTTGCTAATTTTGAATACTAAGAAGTGTAATTGGTGATTGGTGCACCTATATTAATGACGAGTGACGATTCTGACCCGGACTGAGTCACAAATATTGCAAATGTATCAATTACTTTCGAAGAAAGTCCATTAAGCAAAAAAGTGAACCAAACCCAGAAAAAGTTTTCATTCTGAACAGTTGGACTCTTGCCTTTTTTTCTCATAACCTTGATTGCATTTTTTATTGTCCAATTTTTTTCCAACCTACCTTTCTTAATTCCTACTTATTTTAAGTAGCATCCGTAGTAAACCAGCCAGGCTCTGCTCTGCAAAACAATACCAGATGGACTGTATACTTTCTAGCACGAATTAATGGATACAATTACTGTATACATACATTATAGATCGAAAATTCGAAAATGAGAGAAGAAGAAGAAGAAAAAAAGTTTTGATTAAATAAAATTACAACGCCTTGGGCACGCTCTCAATCTCATTTTTTTACACATAAAAATAAATGTATTACTTGGGTTCGGTGAGTTGAATGAAAAATTGTCATTATAATGGGTTCGGTTCAGTCAACGGAACAGAGTCGACCACTCACAACTTGCTTGCAAACATCGACGTTTATATTCTTGCCCATGTGTACATAGGGGGTACTCACTAAATTCTCAATGACAAGCTTGGACTTGTAGATGATATTAAAATGATTCGGGAAGGATAAGACAAACTGATAAAAAAAGTACACTGGTTTGCGGTAGTTCTTTCTCATCATCAGTGCTTGTAATGCCATATGTTCTCTACCGACCACGATATATGATATGACTAAACTTGAGCCTTTCTGTATAAAATGATTTGATGAACTGTACTTGAAGTAGGCTTGTACGTACAACAACTACCTATACCAATGTTGTCAATGGTATTATCCGTGAGCCGATGATTATTATTTTTTGCTCGTAAAAGTTATTCATTTTTTCTTTCTGCTCTTCTTAGCTGGGAAGAACAGCTTGCATAAGACCATCATCGTTAGAGAGAGAGAGAGAGTCTCCTCTCTTCTCTGGCCCCTTGCAACTAAATTCGTACATGCATTGGACTTTTTGTTGGTTCATACACACCAAAAAGTCAACTTGCAATAAAACAGTGGGAAAACGTGACCAATCATATCAAATCAAATAAATTCATCATTTAATCAAGGTGATGTTCCCACCATCAACTGTCGAATGACGGCGGGCTCTTATAGGGTCAATGAAAAAAACGGCTTAACAACGCGAAAAATTTATTCAATGCGAACTATACGTATGTTTGTGCTAAGTACTGTTTTTTTGTGTATTGATAATGTAATTTTCCTTTTTCTCCCATCATCTGCCAAGCCCATTTTTTTTGTTGAAATCATTAAAAGTAGTGGGTGTTGTTGTGTCACCAAAACTATAACAACCACTGGTTTTTGCAGTGTTCTAGATTCCTTTTTATCTTATAATAATGGTGAGCTGTCCGAGAGGGAATGATGGTTAATAGAAAATCATTTCATTGTCAGTTCCTGATCTTTTAACCTTGGCTGTTTTTTTTCCAAGAGATGATCTTAAAGACAAAGACCCACGTTTATTGGGACTCTTCTGATTAAACAGAATAGAATTAAATGACTGCTGATAAAGAACAGTGGCACTGCTGCTATTAGTATCTTTTTCTGGTGAGATAAATGAAGTCTTAAAATTGAAAAGTGTCTTGTCTGTTGTCATGTAGAATACACAGTGCACGCCATGTCTCTGTAGTCTTTAAGCCATGTAGTCAACTTGACAATAAGTGAACTGACTGCCAAGCCCATGTGCATACCAAATGGCGCTTGTTTCTCTTTTAGTAATACAAACTTTGCAAATTTCTTATACTTTTATCATTTTTATATATAATAATCCCATGATTGCTGTGGTGGCAGAGAGGGATGCTTCTGATGCACATTTTGTTGGCAGCAATTTTTAGTCAAGACCTTGCAAACAAACGCGTCTCTGTGCCCAATCGACATGTGTCATTTAACGTCTTGACCGTTCTACGTAATTGTTAAAAATTGTAATTAACATCAACTTTATCATTTGAATTGTTTGCGTGCTACTCTGGTTACTGTAGTCCGTGTAATTTATTTATTTGACAAACCGCTTTAAACATGTTGCAGGGTGCATTTTATTACAGAAACCAATTCCTAGACGTAGGGCAGTACTCCCGTTCATTGTCGTTTTAGTGTGGTTTTTGCTGATTTTGGTAGAAACGGAAAGAAATTGAGGTTCGAAAATTACCCTCCAATATATACAAATTCATTGTAAAAGAGAAAAATAATGTATCAATTATAGGAGCCTGCCCCGATCCCCACTGATGCATTCAGCAATATCGTCGTAAGAGTATATCCCTGTACAATGTAACATTACATCCTTGCATTCTTAACTACCCATAAACATACATTTTTATGGTCGCCCGAAAAGATGGCACGATTTGACATTTGGGATTGAACAACAACTGATTGAAAATTTTGTGGCTGCCATGATTATTCGATAATCAATACTGTGTGGTTGTCTGAAGAGATGAATCCGAGACTGCAAACAACGACCGGAATTACAAGTCGGAGACAAATATTGTGCTTCAGTAAACAGAATTATCCGAGATTGTTATCAAGTCATCCGCAAAATGCGGGAGTTCCTTTTTCCTAGGATATATAGATATTAAAATAATATAGATGTATGTTGGCTGATGTTTACATACGCACAAACAGTCAAACAAGCATTGTTGTATGTAAGTAAACATCACCAGCAAAAACAAGAAGTCGACAACTTTTCGGGTGGTCCGAACAGAATTTTCTCTTACGACAAAATGAAGAAAAAAACAACAACGGCGAAAACAAAGCTGGTTCTTTTAGGACCACTAACAACAAAGTAATTACGTACATGTTATAGATATTTGCAAGCAATTCCATATAGGTATTACATTTACTAGAAATGTGTTTTCTATGGCCTTTTGCAACATTATTACATTTTCATAGCGGCGGTGTCCTGAAACATTTTAAACCAAATTACGATTATAGTAAAAAAATTTCAAATTATGCAAAAATGCAACTTGATGTGCACACATCTTTAGTTTAATAGTAATTTGGCAAAAACGTAAAATGTGCTTTAATTGTCGTTTTGATAGACTTTAATAGAATACACACTATCAGTTACATTTGTATGCAGTTATCATTAAATGTGGCTTCCATCGATTTGCCAAACCGTTTGATATTATGACGGTTGCGACCAGTGGGTAGGAACTGTATTATTTCCCCCTCAGTTTTTTTTGCCGGCTCTGCTACCTTCGTATATTGTATTGCTGTTCTTTTTTGCTGTCAGTAGCCCGGACAGAAATGTGGACTGTTGTCTTTGTAGACTCTGTATTTAGTGTTTCTCGAAACATGAAACAATTCCTGTGTAGCATCTTACGTAGGCCTCGTTTATCGGAACGAAGGAATAAACAAGGGAAAAGGGAATAGTTCACACTTCACACTATTCGGACAAAAAAGTAACGATGATGTTGATCCGTACTCAATTCACAGGGAAAACATAAAGAACAAAGAGCGACAGACAACCCTTTTCCTGCTGTCATCATGTTTCGTGTTTCATTATAGGTATTTCTATTGTTATTGTAATGCGATGGTGGTGGTGGTCTTTCTCAATCTTAACTCAACTCACTTCTCCCCCTTTTTTCTTTTTGAGCTGGCTGTCACTGTTCAACAAACCCCTAGTCACCACCACTCACCACCACCACCAGCAGAAGGGATGTGTTACATTATACCAACACGAATAGTTGGTTCGGTTGGTGGGTATTGGCTTTCTGTGTAGTAGGTTAGGTTGTTTTTCCGAGGCTCTGAAACACGCTGTTACGGAGGAATGTGATATAATACTCTACAATGATCATACTACTTAACTCTAATATAATGTATAAAATCGGGAGCATCTTTTGTGCGGATGGATTCATACCGTTTTTTTTCTCACAATATTCCTGGTTTCGGGATGGTAGCTTATGGGATGACGCGAATGATAACGTGTGGTGGGAGGTAGTAGTAGCGGTGGCGGCCTTACATTTATTTTTTACGAAGCTCGCATCTCATTTCACTACAGTGACCATATCACTTTATGCCGTTTCTTGTTTCCTTTTCGATTTTATGTGGATTGTGAATGTTAAACTATTTAATCGTCGTCGGTGAAATGCTACGAATTAAAGGAACATGGATAGTCCCACTAGCACTAACTCCATCATAGAGGAGCCCTATACTAAATCGATACACCAATCGTGACCATTTTTTTCGATAAAAATAAATATGAAAATAGGATTCTGCATCATTAGTTACCC